>ML210229.1:0-123826 GCA_004369085.1 Coprinopsis marcescibilis
TTGCTAGCAAAACTCCTCCTTTGCTCACTTACCACTTCCTTGAAAGGTGCAGTGATCACATCAAGGTCATGCGCTCAACCCCACTTGAATTGAAGTGCGCAAATGCCATGAATGAGAACAATAATGCAGCATGGTTTGACCTACTCAGGAAGACCCAGAAGGAGTACGACATCAAGGACTGGAATACATATGGCATTGACAAGTGTGGAATTCAGCCCTATGGTGCTGACTGGGAATATGGTCATTGGTCCCAAGAAGAAAGGGCCTCAATACCAACGACAAGGTGGCAACAGGGAGAATATCACCATTCTTGTGACAATATGCAGCAATTGAACAGCCCAGCCTCCAGAGGTCATCTTCAAGGGGAAGGGGTTTCAAGTGAAATGGGCACGGAACAATCCAGTGAATGCATTGTGAGTCTCTGATTGATTGAATGACATCGTTCTGCTGATATCTTATCATTGTACCAGCATTGGGTATTCAGAGAAGGGATGGACCAACAACACAATCGGCCTTGACTGGCTTAAGCTCTTTGACAGCCAGACAGCTGAGAAGGCTAAGGGCAAGTATTGCTTACTGCTCATTGATGGACACATGTTGCACTACAGTCACAATTTCCTCAAATATGCATGGGAACACAAAATTGTTGTACTCTGCTACCCATCCCATGCTACTCATGTCTACCAAGGACTTGATGTGGTTATCTTCACCACCCTCAAGGTCTGTCTCAGCCAGGAATGTGACAAATGGATGAGGAAACACATTGGCAAGATCAAGAAAGAAAACATCCTCAAGATCTACAGAAAAGCCCACATTGCCACCCTCACCCCTGAGAACATCAAATCAGCCTTCCAGAAAACAGATGTCATCCCCTTTGATCCCAATGTTGTCACCGCCAACATGATGGCACCCAGCCGCCCTACGTCTATTGAGTCAAACCTTCCAGCTCCTCCTGCAACACCCATGAGAATCATGACAAAGTTGCTGCATGAACTGTCAATAGAAGACAATACTGGGTTAGCAACAATCAATAAAGACAGCAATGAAGATACACCTCCATTGCCTTCTGATGCCCAAGCAGCATGCCACCAAGAAATCATCCAAGATAGTGCTCATCAACTGACCAAACAAACTTCAGTCACCTGCTTGGAAAGGCACCAACAACTTCCAACTCACCCATGTTGCACATTATGCCCCAAACCATTTCCCCTTTGGCTCCCCCAACCATCAATACCCTCTCCAACATGCAGCCCACCAACAAGACCAATGCTCTCCTTATTGCAGTGCTGAAGGAGCTCCAGGGCAATAACAAACATTTGCGAGCGCCCGTGATCCAGATGCAGGTGGTGAGCATCCTAAACAAAGCACACTGCAATATGCTACGATTTCAGCTGATGGAGAAGGAAAAGGAAGCAAAGAAGGGTAAAGGGAAGGGGTAAACTGATGGGGGATGGACTTCCAAGGCTCCTCTCGGGCAACAAGTTCTTCCAGAGGGTCGTTGAGTTCACAGAGTGGCAGGAGCAGCAGGAGTAAAAGGGGCATGCTTGAGTTGATGCAAAAGCGGCTTGGCAGGAGGTGGTGAAGGAATGGGAGGAAAGGGAGGTGGCCTGAAAGGAGGAAAACAAGATGATAACCGGAACTCACCAAGAGAACATCACAAAATGGGAGCATGACAAGGCTGTGGTGAAGAAAACCCAGAAAACCTTTGATAAACCCAAGCCTAAGCAACCCACCCTTCAGATCAGGAACCAAAGCTGAGATTGAAGGATTTTGAGGCAGCATTGGATGTCAAAGATGTCTTGGATGATGAGGCTGGCAATTCCAAAGGCAATGGGGCTGAGGATGAGGATCTGTAGCTGGAATGTCAAGAGGGATGTTTATTGAGTGACTGATCTTGCATGCTGTTGCCTGTTGATCTTGTTGTCACATATTATGATCTCATGCTTATTCAGACCTTTCTCACTTGCATCAACATTTTGTATGCTTCCAGTTTAGTTATTTATATTGAATTTACACATGAACTGCAGCCCGGAATCTTCGCTACACAGTGATATAATTTTTGTGTGAGGGGATGTGAGCATATATGTTGAAAAAAACAAATCATATTTCATTGTCATGTTTTCCCATCATTGACTGTACCTTTTTGCTTTGATCATTTTGCAATAACCAAGTCAGTCTTGATGGAATGTGCTCAAAACTCACTTGGAGTGACATGCAGAACTTGCTCAGAGCACACTCATGACCCACTCAGAGTGCCCTCAGCACCTGCTCAGTGCATGCTGCATTTAAACCTACAAATAGACGACATTTCATGCCAGCACTGACCATTTGAAAACCCTACCTCAAAATGTTAAGCTTTGTGGGTGCTCAAAATCTGCCCCCAAAATGTAACATTCCTTTCGCTTGAAACGATCAATTTTATCAACACATTTTACCAGGTGCAAAAGCAGGCTATATTGTTTTCATTCCAGAAACTCAAAATACATCCAATATCCAAACTTTTCTATTGTCTTTTACTTACCCTGAAACCCCCTGTAATTGAAACATATCCAGAGCCCAAAATAATTGACATATTTGTCATATCCCGATAATTTTTAGGTTCAAATACACAATGTTGAATGTATGTTTTAGCTCAAAATGCTCCCTCAAGGTGGTAACCTTTATTCAAAAGTTTTGCAAATATTTTGCGCTATTCACTAAAAACCTGTGCTGGCAGTGAGACCTTCAGGCTCAAATTGTATATTGTATTACTACCCTAGGACAGCAATATATACATGGTAGCTAGCCCCTCTAATCCCCAGTGGTTATCACAATATGAATTGCTAGGGGGGTGGGACAACTATTATTGTAAGTCAGTGTACATATAAAATAAACAACCCAGCAATAAATACCACATCTAATCATACGGCTTAATCTCAACCTCCACAACCTGGAGATTATGCACAGCCGGAATAGCCACCTTGGCAATGATAGTCCCCGCTCTCCCCCTCCTCCAATGATCCACCTGATCCTCATCCAATCTCGCACTCCTGCTCTCCCCACCCCCTTCCGGATTATCCGAATCACACGGATCCGAATCATAATAAAAGTTTGGATGGTCACTATCCTCATCCCTGCCATCAAACTGACAATCATCCTCCTCTTCGTTCGAGCTCGAACCAAGCTTGGAGGGAACACCCACTTGATCAACCCAGCCACCCTTATCGAGCTGCAGATCACCATTCTTCCCACCCACTCCCGCATTTGCATAATCACGCCTCACAACCGTCTGTCCAGGCACACCCCCCTGCTCCTCCTCCTGCTCACTCTCCACCGCACCTACATCCTCCTCCTTCTCACTCTCCACCACACCCACATCACCCCGCCCAACCATCCCAGGCCCAAACGTAAACCTCCTCCCCCTCCTCCACTTGCTCCAAATCATCTCAAACAACACCCTACACTCATCAACCGTGAACCCACCCTCCGTCATCCCCTGCACCAACAGCGTCAGATGGGCATCCAGCCTCCTCCGCACATCCCCTGGCGCAGCCTTGATCAACCGCGCAAACAAGGTGCCCAAATCATACATATCATTTACACCCGGGATGAGCTCCTCGCGCTTGCTCGATTCAGGTTGGCTCTCCGGCGGGTCGTCCGGAAGAGGGACAGGCAAAACACGCGTCGCAGCCGAAAAATCGACAAAGAGGTACCGTGGACGCGAGGTTCCATCTCCCGCTACTTCATGCTGGACCATGAACGAACCAGGCGCTGAACACTGCATATTCCCAATACGCTGATTCCGAAGGAACGCAAGTCCCTACCAAAACACCTCAACAACTTGCCACTCGAAACCCACTCGAAACACGCACCTCGAGCAACTGCCGGAACAGATCAAAGTACCTCCCCTCGCAATCAAGCTTCTGCACATCAAACTCCTCCATCTCTCCCAACACCAAAAACACCTGCAGTTCGCCTATATCCACCGGCTGCGCCTCTAGAACACCCATAATACCCGGCACATGGTTGGTTGGATCGAGCGCGGTCACCTCGGAATGGTTCAGCTCGAGCAACATCAACAACTCGGGGGATGAAAGCGGAAGCTGCTTGATTGCCAGCCTTTTCGATTTCAAAGGGGCCTCGGGCGAAAAGATGATCTGAGTATCAATCAGCACCAACCGACAACCGACAAAGAGCAAAACATACAAGGTTTCGACCATCAATCTCATACTCGTTCGCGTGCAGCAACCTCTCAGTCTCAGCATCAAGAATCGGGCCAAGCCCTGCTTCCTTCCTCTTTGCCTGCGTCTGGGTCATAACCGCCCTTAACAGGACCCTCACATCATGTCCCGACTCGCTCCATATATTGGTAGTCGGCAGATGAAAAGCCTTGCGCGAAAGCCAAAGCTTCTTCTTCTTCTTCCCATCTTCCTCTCTCTGACTACCCGACCCAGAACTCTCCGACCAATCGCCCTCCCTCATATCATACTCATACTGATACCTATCCCCACTGCTAACACCAGTCGTAGTGGTGGAATAGCTCGCGACACTCGCCTCCTCATCATCGCCACCCTCCGCTTCCCCAAACAGATGCACCTGCTGCCACGGGTCCAAATATTTGTTCAACAAAGACGGCCGTTTGGCTTTCTCCCTGTCCTTGTCCGGCTCGTCCATCTTGTGATGATAATACGCCGCCTGATTGAACCCCTTGACCTTGCCCGGCATCCTCTGCAACGGATGTCCAAGTGTATACCCCTGCTCCTCCTCCTCCGCCGTTGACGGTTCACTGTCAAGGGTCGGGTCAAACTGGCCAGCCGACGTAAAATAGTCCACCCCCTCCCTATGCTTCCTGACCCTCTCCTCTGCCCTTCCCCGATCTTCCACACTCGTCTCGTCATGGAACGCCGTACTCGGGTTGAACATGCCCAACGGACTCTTCAAAGACGCCCTCTGCGAAGGCGGTGCAGAATCTTCCGTGTCCGGCGACCACCTCGATCCCAACGCCCCCTCGGCATCTCCAATATTCAGCGGGGAGATCGGGTTCCTCAAAACGCTCGGAAACGTTTCGGTGACAAGCCTCGGCAGCTGCAGCAACTTTGCGTTTGGTGACGGATTCGGTGGGGACAGGAGGACGGTAGGCGGTTGGCTGTCTTGGGTCTGAGGACGTCGAGGCGAAAACGGATCGTCATCGGCAACCCAACCAGACGACCCCTCTGACCGACTCAGCGATCTCAAATTCCTAACCGCAGGTTTATGCTTCAACTGCGGAGAACCAGACATGGGGATTTGGGGACTATCATCCTGTGTCTGCTCCGAGCTATAAATCGACTCGGGAGAACTCGTCCTAGGAAAAAAAGTCAGTGCGTGTTTGAACAGACGAACTGAGGCTACTTGCAATTGTTTCGAATCGTGATAGAAATCGTCGTCTGTTGCGGTGTACGTATCGCTTTCGACATCAGCGAAATCCGAAGAGGTAGACATGGTAGGCAAAGAGCAGAGAGCGAGACATTCTGGTGCAAAAGAGGGATGTGTCTCAGGTCGATCCGTATTCGATGGCCAAAGCACCACAAATGCTCTCCAATGTCCAATACATGTCGTTGTTGTCGTTGTCGCGTCACCGTCGTCGTGGTAGAAAGACAACCCGAAAGTGATCCGGGCACTGTCAATGTGATCGAACTGAGCGCGTCGAGTCGGACCGCAAACACTGTTTTGTAGTTTGATGGCTGGGAAAGGTTTTCCAAAGATCTTTATCAGATCCCCCACTTTTTAGCTTACCTGCCTATCTGCTGGCATGAGTGATGTGAGCTACGATGCTGCCAGGAACAAGATTCTATTATCGCCGCAGTCGCTCCGCGCAACATCCGTCAATGTCCCGTCAGACGCACCAAATGGGCGCTTAACAAACTCACATGAGCAGTCCGCGAAGCACAATGCCTGATATCTTCCCACTGCATGCCCATAACTAAGCCCTAGCCCAGATAGATACGCATCTCTCCCTCCACCATGTCGAGATCGGAGCCCATCGACGTCGAGCCAGGAATCTCCCGCCATGCGCCTGCAGTCCCAGCTGCTTCCGGCACCAGAGCCCAAACGCGGTTCACCAACTGGTCCCAAATCGAACGGCTAACGCGCTTCGGGAATGCGACGGATGGGTCCCCCCTGCGCTCCTTCTTCCAAGGAGTGGGCGTGCACACCCGCATGTCGCTCATCCGCAAAGCGATCACACAGATCCGACATGAGTGGTCCGAAGGCTACCCGGGGTTCATGGAGGAGCTGCAGGCTTCGTTCTTCATGAATGCCCCGCATTTTCAGGACCTTGCATTTTCGTTGGATGTCAGGAAGGAGTGGGCGGATCGGAAGAGGCAGGGTGAAGAGGGAGAGGAGGAGGAGTACACGTTCCTACGGTTGTATACGGATAAAGATGGGTATTCGCAGATATTTTCGGTGCTGAATGGGGCGTTCAGGACGGACGACCTTGCGAAGACGGAGGAACAGCTGCGAGCGGCTGTTTTTCTGGTTGAGCTGCTCACAATCGAGCTGTTCAACTACACGCTCTCAACGCGGTCGATTGAGGCAGCCCCGGCGTATGAAGGATTCACAGGGACGGTTTACAGAGGAATGGCGGTCTCGCCGTCGCACCTCCAGAATTTCTTCGACTTGATGTCCAAGCCGGTTAAAGAGCGGTATTGGGCCATCCCACTTGCCTTCATGTCCTGCTCCGCGTCGCGTTCGCTCGCACTTGAATTCGCCTCGCCAGTTTCACCCCATTCTCCAGATGCCGAAGATAAGGAAGAAGAGACGCAGGTCCTGCTCCGCATCCACGTCTCGAGCCTGCCCCCCGCGTTCCTGGCAGAATACCGCGCCAAGTTCCCCGCAAGCGTGGTCACGACGATCTGTGCCGTCGATATCAGCCGGCTATCTGCGTTTCCGGATGAGCAGGAGGTTGTGCTCCGCGGGCCGTTTTTCCAGCTCGTGCATATGTCGAGGGAGGCTGTAGAGGGGACGGGGAGGGAGGTTGAGGTGTTTGATGCGGTGGTGTTTAATACGAATCGGGATCATCCGTCTACGATGGAGATGGACGATGAGCAGGGCGAGGCTGCCCGTGTGTTTTTTGCGACTTTGATCGAGGTTGCGAGGACTGAGGTGTGTGCTGATTTGGCAAGGTCGGTTGGGCGAGAGGAGGATGCGGAGAGGTATATGCAGATACATACAGAGGCAGTAGACAAGTTGAATAGGTTACGGTGTTAGGCTTGGCATTGTAGCACAGCTTTTGCAATTATTTCACTCCGTCGCGCGGCTGGTGTGCATCTTTGAAAATGACCTCTTCCTCGAAATCACCGCTCGCACCAGAGACGTTTGCAAACTTCCATAATGCACTACAGAGCATAGCATTAAAGGCTACAAAAGCATCTGCGGGTCTTCCGCCTGATATTGGGTTTTACAAGAGTGTGGATGGGGCGCTGAAGGACGAGGTTGAGGGGCTGGAAAGGCGGATTCTGCGGTTGGTCGGCAGGGTCGTTGGTTTTGTCGATGTCAAGGGCAAAGGCAGGGACCAGGATAGGGATAGGGATAGGACGGTGGGCGCAGAGGATTTGGTGGATGATTTTCATGCGGCTGTTGTGGATTCGATGGATGTGCTGTTGGAACGCGCTGATATCTGCCTCGACGAGTTTTCGGGAAAGCTGAAGAGGCCGGTCGTCCAGCTTAAAGCACTGCAGAATCAGAAGCAGAAGCAGAAGGAGAAGCAGAAGGAAGAGAGACCGGGGGATGCTAGGGGGTTCTTGCCACCGTCTCTGCAGCACGCGGCACATCTCGCAAAGCCGCAGGAGCTGTTCCCCCGCAAACCGGATAATTCAGACGGTGCCCGTCCTCAGCTGGCCCACAAATACAATGCTAGCGTGCCATTGGGGTATGTGTTGCAAAAGGAAGACCTGGCACTCAAGTATCTAGGAGAGGGAGACGAGGAGATGTACGTGTTTTTATTTTTCTTGTTAGATAATGCTGATTGTGTACGTAGATCGGGACATCCGTATTTCTATGAGACGACGCATTTGAGCTACCCGAAGCATGTGTACGAGCCCCCGGCTGAACCGCAGGCCCCGCCGCCGCTTTCTGCGGACCCTGTCGCGTATGTGGACAGTGCAGAGGCGTTTGGGGCGCTCTTGGACCATCTGGCGGGCGCGGACGTGCAGGAGATTGCGGTGGATTTGGAGCACCATTCATACAGAACCTATCGTGGTTTTCTGTGTCTTATGCAGATCACGACGAGGGGCGGGGGGCCTAGCCGTGCGTATTATTTATCATCCTTTGTGTCATTGTGCGAGTTGTTGATGGGTGCGTTTAGGACCTCCAAGGGATTTCGTTGTGGATCTGCTCGTACCGGATGTTAGGGCGAGGATGCAGGAGCTGAATGCGGTCTTTACGGATCCGAACAAGATCAAGGTGTTCCATGGGGCGGAGAGCGATATTGTGTGGCTGCAGCAGGATTTTGGGGTGTACGTCGTTGGGTTGTTTGATACGTTCCATGCTAGCAAGCTGTTAGGTGAGTTTTTGTTTTTGTTTTTGGAGAGGGGTTGGGTTGAGCTGATGGGTTGTGATAGAGCTTCCGAGGCATTCGTTGTCGACGCTTTTATCGCTCTATGCGGATTTCACCCCGGACAAAAAGTATCAGCAGGCGGACTGGAGGATCCGGCCATTACCGAAGGAGATGCTGGATTATGCGAGGAGTGATACGCATTGGTTGTTGTTCATTTATGATTGTGTGAGGGGAGGGTTGGTTGATAAGGGTCTGGCGAGGTCGAGGGGTGGTTCCCCTGTTGAGGGGGTGGGTGGTGTGGAGGAGGTGGATCGGTTGGTGTTGCTGCGTGAGGTGCTGTTTAGGTCGAGTTTGACGTCGTTGAGGGTGTGGGGGGTTGAGGGGTATGATTATGCGCGTGGAGGTGGGAGTGGAGGGTGGGATACGTTGGCGAAAAAGTGGAACAAGCCTGGGTTGATGTGTGCGAATGAGGATTGGAGGGCGGTGCCGGTGCAGAGGGTGCAGAGGGCGGTGTATCGGGGTGTGCATGCGTGGAGGGATAGGGTGGCGAGGGAGGAGGATGAGAGTACGCGGTATGTGTTGCCGAACCATTGGTTGTTTATGTTGGCTGAGAGTCAGCCGGGTGATGTGGCGGGGTTGTTGGGGATGTTTAGGGGGGGTGTGCCGGGTGTTGTGAAGAAGAGGGCGAGGGAGCTTTTGGAGGTTGTGAGGGCTGGAGTGAGGGAGGGGCTTGAGGAGGAAAAGGTGGTGGAGGTGGAAGAAAAGGTGGTGGAGGTGGAGGAAAAGGTGGTTGAGGAGGAAAAGGTGGTGGAGGAAAAGGCTCCCATGTCGATTGTGGCACCCACTTCTCGCTTGTTTGGGGGTGCAAAATCTGATATTTCGGTCCGCACCAGCTCGTTCTTTGGGGAAGTGCTAGGACACGAATCTGCTGGATCGAGGGATGGCGCGTTTAGAGATCTTGTTGCAAAGATTCATGGCGATTTGGTTATTGCGCCTAGCGTGCCAAAGGTTGTGGTGGAGGTAAAGAATGATCCTGCGGTTGGGATGCAGGTTGATGATGAAGGACCGATGGCGTTTGTTCCTGCGGCTGAACGTGAGCGGAGGAGTGGGGATGATGTGAGGATGATGGATGATATGGGCCCGATTGTGGTTGTGGGGAAGAAGAGTGTGAAGAGGAAGAGGGTGGTTGAGGCTGGGAGTGTTACTCCTCCCGAGGATAAGAAGAAAAAGGTGGAAGGAGAGGAAGAGGAAGAAACGTTTGATTTTGCTGCTGCGCCGAACGTGTTGGATGCTGTAGTTGCCAAGAGTTCCAAGGCGAGAAAGGGAAAGAAGGAGAGCAAGGGTGGGGAGAAGAAAAAGCCGACTAATTTCTTTGGTGATTTCCCTGCGCCGCCCAAGGCGAAGAGCGAGGTTCGGTCTGGGAATATAAGCAAGTCGTTCAAGTCGTAGTTGTGTATATTTCGCAATTAAAAAGTATGATTTTACATAAAGAAAAGTGTGTCTACATGCGATCCAATGGTCGGATGGTAAGCAGCCTCAGTGCACTGGCGAGGACGTCCCTGGCTGAAAAGTAGAGGAAGAGCCGGGCGCTGGCCTTTTCCCGCTCCTCTTCTCCGAGGGATTTGACGCTGACTGCGTCCCAGGCGCTGCTGATTGCATGTGCGAGTCTAAATGCAAAGGTGACGACGCCGCTCGGTTCGTGTGTTTTGAGCGCTGTCTTGACGACGTCGGGGTATGAGCCGAGGAGGAAGGCGATGTCGCGTGCTTGGGATGAGGTGTGTGGGGCGGCGAGGAGCTCGAGCTTGAGCTCGCTGGGAGGCGCGAGCGGGAGGAGGTGGGGGTTCTTGCGCTCGAGAGAGGCGAGGCGGACGTGGGCGTATTGGAGGTAGGGCCCTGTGTCGCCTTCGAAGGAGAGCATGCGGTCCCAGTTGAAGGTGTAATTGTTGATGCGCTTCGCGGCCATATCCTGGATCTTAACTCCTGTGATCCCTACTTCGCTGGCGACTGTCTCGGGGTCGATCACTGCGTTGTATTTTTCCTCGTTTTTCTGCATTTGCTCGTGCATGACGTTGGCGGCTTCGGAGATGATCTGGTTGAGGAAGACGACTGTGCCTTTTCGGGTGGACATGCCTTGCACGAGGCCGTAGTTGATGTGGAGGAGGGATTGTTTGGCTGGTTGCGCCCATTCGTAGTCCATCAGCTCGAGCACCTTGAAAAACTGGGCGAGGTGCAGGTCCTGCTGGGAGGAGACGACGTAGATCATCTTGTCGAATTTGTACTTTTCGTAGCGCTCGATTGCACCGCCGATATCCCGGGTGAGGTAGATGGAGGTTCCGTCCTTTTTGCGAACGACGGCTTTGCCGAGCTTGTATTTCTCGAGGTTGATGAGCTTTGCGCCGTTGCTGTCTTCGATGAGGCCGAGTTCGTCGAGTCGTGCGAGGGCCTTGTCGATGCTTTCCTTTGAGACCTCGCTCTCGCCGGTGTAGACGTCAAAGTCGACGTTGAGGCGTTTGTATTCTGATTCGTATTTTTTGATGGAGAGTGCGCGCCAGGTTCGCCAGTTGGAGAGTGCGCTCTCGTCGCCGTCTTCCATCCGTTTGAACCAGGCTGCGGCTTGGACTTTGACTTCTGGGTCTGCTTCGGCGTCTTTGTTGACTTGGACGTAGATGTCGAAAAGGTGCTTTATTGCATCTGCTTCGAGTGCTTCTTGGTTGCCGTACTTTTCGTAGCCGCTGGCGATAAGCCCGAACTGGAAAGATATAAGTGGGTGCTGAGAAGGAAAAGGGGAGAGACGTACCTGGGTTCCCCAGTCGCCGAGGTAGTTCATGGAGATGACGTCCCATCCGCAAGATTTGTAGAGGTTGGTGAGGAAGGCGCCGATGATTGTGCTGCGCAGGTGGCCGACGTGGAAGCTTTTGGCGATGTTGGGCGAAGAGTATTCGATGATGACGCGCTTACCCTCTCCGAGGCTGTTGGAGCCGTAGATTCCAGGGTCTGTGCTGGACTTTGGCAGAACGTGGGTGAGCTCATGGACTTGGGTGAGCACTGCACGGATCATGTTGCTCGAGTTTAGGCGGAAATGCAGGAATGCCTTGTCCAGCACGACGGATTCGAGATATTCGTCTGGTGTGAACTGAGGGGTTGGTTAGCTTTAGGCGGGATTGGGAGAGAGGATTCGTAGTGACCTTTTCGATGACCTTTTGCGCGATCTGGTCAGGCTTTCCTGGCAGACGGAAGCGGGGCAGGGCGACTGTAAAGTCTTCGCCCTTTTTGCCATAGTCGACACCGTTGTAGGCCTGTTCAATGGGGATCCCGAGCGAGTCTGAGAGCAACTGGGCAATGGCAGTCCTGAACTGGTCGAGGACGCACGCCCTTGGGTTTGTGTCTGGAACGATTGGCAGCGAGGGCAGCGAAAAAGATGGCTGGTACGATTTGAGCAGCTCAGAAGCAGAGGCCATCGTCGTCGTCGTTGTCGTTGGTCGTCGTCGCTGGACGCTGTACACCCGGTGGAATTGGCGGATAGGCTGGATAGCCCTTGAAAGTAATCGGAAAGCCAGTTTTCTAATCGATGGCTAATTAATTGACCGCAGCTTGTGACTCGACGCGCTCAGTTCGATCACATGGACAGTGCCCCGGATCACTTTCGGGTTGTCTTTCTACCACGACAACGGCGACGCCGCAACGACGACCTTGCGCGGAACGATGAGAGCGACTGCGGCGATATCGGAAGACCCCCAGGAATAAAGCCTTATCTCCTTCAAGTCGCTGGCAGCATCGGCCTCTAAAGACATTACTCATGCCTCTGTTTAAGCCAGCAGAGAGGTAAGGTGACAAAAAAAGTGGGGATCTGATAAATATCTTTCGAGAGCTTTCCCAGCCAAAATTACAAGGCAGTAACGTCCCCAACACGGACTCTCGAATTTGCATGAGATTATTGGTCGAGTGCAAAGATGACGTCCCAGCATCATTTCACGTCATACTCATAACCATGTTCACCAAACGGAAGGTATGCGGAACTCAGGGGCACAATTTATCCTACTTTATCCACCACGTTTCCAAAAACACAGCACGAACATCAACTGTCGTCCCTAAACCGACATGTCTAAAAATATCGATTAAGCCGCACACGACCAACTCATCATAGCTTCTTAATTAGTTCGTATCCAACAACAGCACTCACGTACGCCTCAGGCTTATCGATGAGAACCTCTCTCGTAACTGCATACTTATACCAACCTTCACGTTCATCCCAGAGGCCCCATCTCTCGCTTTAACAAACCAAGATACTCCACCGTTGAATGCACAGCGTCATCTCTATAAACCATGTCAATCATCCGCGAGAGACGATCTTCCTATCCAAGCCTAGATATTGAAGCATGTCCCGATCCCGACCTCTCCAAAGACTCGGACAGCCCGTACGTTCTTCCCTCCCTTACATACCTCACCCTTAACTCAAAGCCCACAGCAACAGACCAGACTCCACATCCTCCATGTCCATATCCATGCTCAAACTCCTCCTCTCCCTCAACTGCTTTTCAAAACTAACAAAAACAGCCACCCTCGTCTCCCAATTCCTGATCGTAAGCACACCAAGTACATCTCAGTGCACACCTAACAACCTATCCCACAAACAGGATAGAATCAAGCTCAAGATCACACTCTGGCGGTTCCTCAACACCGGCGTCATTGCAACATTCGGAATATGGAAGACCATCTGTGCTTACAGCGACAACGGCGAAGTGAATGCGTGGGACATGGCCCTCGGCCTACTCTGGGCAGTCATGTACGTAGCAGTATTATCCCTCTACCCATCCGAACCGCTTCAAATCTCACTCTTAATGATACAGCTCATATTGGGGTAATTTAACAGAAGCAGAGTACCCAGAAGCCTGTCCGGCATTGTTCCAGAAGGACGTCAAAACAGTGTTAGTACGGCCCTGCCTCACATGGCTGATCATCCTCGCTACAGCGATGCCTATCTACATCTCTGGATACATGGGTCAGTACTCCCCGAAATTTCCCCTCCACCCTAATCATTAAACTCACAACGCGTACAGCCCTAACAACCTGTGCGTACACCAATGACATTCAATGACTCCACGGTACTAACCAACCAATCATCGGGTCAAGTACAACACAAACGTAAGTGCCCCGTCCCCCCCAAGCTCAGCAGATCCCTAACATCCACCCCGCCGCAGTATCCACCAAACACCCAACCACAACCCAATTCCCAGAACGCGCAATCGCACTCGGCTGGCTAGTAGCCGTCCTCTTCCTCCTCGCACTCCTCGTCCGCATGCCAATCCTCATCATAACCTACCGCGCCAGACGGCTCTTCCACCGCCTCTTCATGGCGAAAGACTGGAGCCTGTCCGCCACGACGCACGAAATGGCAGACAACGTCCGCTTGCTCTTCAAATTCATGCGGTAAGGCACAACACCCCACAAGCCTCACCCAAAATTGCACATTTACAGCACACACATTAACGAGATATTATACCCAACAGGTTAATCCTCTCCATCGTATTCTTCTTCCTCCTAACATCCCGGACAAGTCTGCTTTCAAGCCTCCGCATACACCCCATCTCCACCCCAATATACTTTCTCTCAGTCGGACTTGTCTCCGTCATATTTGCTTCATTCTCCATCGTTATTCCAATCGGACTCTACCGAATGACCACACGACTTTCCAGGAATGAACCCTTAATGAAATAATACAGAACTACCTCTCAATCATATGTAACTAGTATCAAATACTAACCGACCACTTTAAATATCATCATCACACACTTTCGTCCCTAACATGAGCCAACGAGACTCTCCAACCCCTCCTCAGCGCCCCAACTCTGCTCCACACACCCTCTCCCCCCCGTTGCATCTGCCTAACCAAATCCCCAGAAAACTCCTGCACAACAACATACTCCTGCGTAGAGCTCGCATTCCCATACGACTCCACATAATCCGTGCGGCCAATACTGGGCCCACAATACACAAGCACATGCGACACGAACCCATTTCCGCGCAGGAAGCGTAATATCGTCTCTCCTGCTGAGAGGTTCATAATCGCTTCACCACCACCTGCACCTGCACCGTCCGAAAGGCCCCCACTCCCGCTGCTCAGCGGCTCGGACTCATACCTCGTATTATCCGTCACAAAGCGTAAAAGCGCCCTAGCTTCAAGCCGTCGCAAATGGTCTAAGTCGAAACTTCAAGCTCCAAGCTTCAACTACAAAACACAGTTGTACTCACCTTCATACGTCTTGATCCACAGCTTTGCGGCGTACGTCGAGGGCAGGAGTACGACCCGGATGCCCAACGACTTTGCATGCTCAACTACGTCAGTCACATTCTCCGGATGATCATCTACCCAAACAATCGTCGGTTCGAGCAAGACGTCCTCGGAATTCACCTTCCCAACCCGTTCCTCTCCATCCCCAAACCCTTTATCTTTCGAGCAAATATTCTCAATCTGCAACAATCGACCTCCACGCGCCGGAGCTCTCACCCCAGATCCTACAACAAACAATTCAGTTTCATTTTCAGCACCACATCACCTCCCACCAAACCAACAGAACGGACATAACATACCATTCCGAGATCGCAGTTCAGCCACATACCCAAGCACCGTCCTGCCCCCAACAACCCCAACAACCCTCCTCTTCAAAAACACACCCAAATCCTCCGGATCAAGCTCGATCGTCAAAGACGCAACCACCACATAATCCACGCTCTCCCTGATCCACGCCCTGACAGCAGCCAAAAGCTCTCTCGGGCTCGCATACTCCACCTACACGGCCATTATCAGTCCACACACACGCTAGTAAACAGGCAAGACCCAACACACCTCTTCCCCAATCGCAACATCCCAAAACCGTACAACATCCGATCCTCCTGTCTCCTTCTCATTCTCTTTCACCTCACCGTCTTCCACCAAGTCCAAACCCACCCCACCACCCAAAACAACCGCCCGAACCTCCACCTGCATCCTAAGCACAAACATCTCCATCCACCTAGACAGCCTCTTCTCATCCTCCTCCAAACTATTCACCACAACCCCCGGATTCACAAACTCCATCAAGCGCCCAAACCTAAACTTGGCCGAATACAACGAAAGGTGCTGGCGGATCCCGCTCAGTATCTCGGCCAGTTCGAGGAAGAGGGTCGTATAGCGATGCAAGTTGCAGCGGAAGCTCGAGTTGGACGGCGCTAAATCCCTATTCATTTTGGGTCCCAGCTTTAAACCTTCACTATCCTTATCACCACCACCACCGCCAAAAACAAAAGGCTGCAAAGTCTCCAACAGCGCCTCCATCCTCCACCGCAGCTGCTTCAGCTTCTCCTTCTTCGTGTTCAGATCTTCGATCGCACTATGGATCCCGCGCGCGATGCCGACGAGATTGACCAGCAAGCCAATAGCATCCATCTATCCAGTCTCCCAGTCTCCGAGTCGTCTGTCTGTGGAGGCTCTGAAGCTTAGAGTCGTTGGGTCGGTCGCCGTTGGCAGTAAACCAGATGGTAGAAACAAAGCCAGAAAGAAATCTAAAGGGTCAGCGTGCAGTGCAGTGTGGCTGAGCGCTGATGTCCGACGTCGCGGCCTAGTCCAAATTGCTGTTAAATACCCCAGGTCAGCTCATCCGATACAAGTACACCATTCCTCTAACAAAGGCGGATCACATACCGCAGCTCTCCGACCGCTACAAAGTAGTAATTACAAAGTATTGAAGCAAACCGTCATCAATATGTAACAAAAATCGCCTCGCCCTGGGCATCTAAGCGCCCACCATCACATCACATCGCATCACCGCGCCAAGCCATCCATCCATCCTTGTCTCTCCTTCCCCTTCTCCTTCAGCACTTTCCACTTCCCAGGCCCTTCGGAGCCCCTCGGGAAACCACGTAACAATAGGTAACAATCCCAAAGCCCAACCATGTGCGGCCGCCGCCAAGGGCCAAGGCCTAGCCTCTTCACGGGCACGACGGACACATCCCGGTAACCCGTACAGCGCCCGCCGGCCCTCATTGTCCAGCCTGCTTGCGTGAATCAGCGTGATACATACGTACATACTTGGGTGGATACGGCAAGGCCGCCATGACTCGTCCAAGGTGTTCTTGGCATACTTGCTTCTACATAGACGCGTTTTAAGGTTGATTATCACGATCATCCCTGTTCTGGTTGCGTCGAGGGTTGAGTATCATCATCAACCTTTAAGATACAGAAGGGGGGAGGAGGGCTCGGGGAGCCGCTGCAAAGAAGCCCGCACGTTCGATTCCACCACCCACCTCTCAACCAAGCGGCCCCGTTGTAGGTACACAATCTAATAATCCCAATCAACGGACCAGAAAGGGCTACAGGTACACACTGACAAGCCCACCGCTCAACACGGGCATTCCGGCGAACACGAGTCAGAACTTCAACTTCATGGCGCCCATATTCAACATAGCGCACGCTCAGACCTCAACAGATTGACAACAAGTTACATACATCATCACGCACGTACCGCGTGTAATATGTCGTACGGTGAGTATACATTACATATCAAGTAGGTATGTACTCGCAGTTGATCGAGGGGCGATAAACACGGAGTCCGAATCCGAATCTCCCTTGCTGTAAGTACGGTAAGTAAATCATCCATAAACCGGACGTTTCTTACACCGACGCTGGACGCCTCCGACTCAGGGGAACAGAGCACGGGCGCTCACAGCTCCGCGCTGAAATTCAACAGACTGCGCGGGCTCGTCCACTTGAAGGGTATAATAATCTAATCCTCTCCTCCTCGCCTAAATCTAGAGTCCGGAGGAGGTAGCTAATCCTTCGATCTCGAATCCCAAAGCTCCATGACCTTATTATTAAGAGCATCAGCCGAAATACTTACTACATAGCTACACCCAGCAGAAAGCCAATTCTGCTCAGAAGCCTCAGGCATCCAGCGCTCAGCCAACAGCTGATCATCCATCCCAATCCCAGTCCCCATCTGCATATCACGAGTGCAGCATCCAGATTGACCGATCTCGTTCAGGAACCACGCCCCCGAATATATTAGGACTATGTAGACAGTAACAGTATCGGCAACGCAGCCGTGGACAATCTCCAACTTCAGAAGCAAGATCCAAGCACTCTCATGCGGGTCTTCCAATTCTCAAGATCTCAATTCTTGCACTTGCACATCCAAAGAAGTTTGTTGGCCGATGCGATGAATCAAAGAGGCGGGAGTTGGCATCCCAGTGCACTGGCACAAAAGGCAACGGCTGCAAAATACATAGCACCAAAATCACAATTCCCACTTCGCTTCGCGCTTCTTTCAACCACATCGCAGAATGGCTGTGAACATTTGCACTTTACTAGCGGTAGCTCTTACACAGGAACGTTATGGGAAGAACGACAACTGCCCGGTCATTAGGTTTAAGCGGTGCAGCACCCAAAAGCCAGTACCGGCCCCGGATCAATTCAAGTCCCAATTAGGCAACGCATCCGGAGCTAAACTTTCCGGTTAGCACACACATCAACGTACCGTCCCCCTCATCGCCCCTCACCATCCTCGCCGTTCCTCAAGGTAAGCGCTCGATTCCAGACGAAATGCTGCTTGTAGGGGTTCTGTAACGCCGTATCGAGCTCCTGATGTCATCGGAATGAGGTTGGAATGTGGATTTTGGATGGATGCGCGGGTGGGGTGTCTGGATGAGGTTTTTAGGGCTGGCCGGGTGATGTTGGTTATCGGAGATTGGTGCGCCTCCGGGTGGGTTGGACGTGTAGAAAGTGATCAGAAAAGGCGTTACAGAACTCTCTCTTCTTTCAACTACTGCTTCTGCTGCTGCTGTGGGGTCCAGGACTAACCTCTTTCGGTTCACAGACACGACTTGCAATGGCCACCACAAAAGTCACCAAGGGCTCCAAGCGTGCGTCTCAACCCATCCAATATACACGGAATAAGGCTAACATGTATTGTTTCTAGCAGCGGCGAAGGATGCCAAGGCAAAGACCGCCAAAAAAGCAGCGCTCCAGGGAGCTCGTTCTCATTCGTCGAGAAAGACAAGGACCTCTGTGTCTTTCCACCGCCCCAAGACCCTCCGTCTCCCCCGTGAGCCCAAGTACCCCCGGAAATCGATCCCCCATGCCCCCCGTATGGACCAATTCCGAACGATCATTTCGTGAGTTTCAAAGCGGCGGCTTTTTGTACTTGTACGGGTAACTGACGGGCTGATCAGGCCATTGAACACGGAGTCGGCGATGAAGAAGATTGAGGAGCACAACACGCTCGTGTTCATTGTGGACATCAAGGCCAACAAGCGCCAGATCAAGGATGCTGTTAAGAAGCTGTACGACGTGCAGGCGGCCAAGATTAACACTCTGATTCGGTAAGGGCACTCGCTTTGATTTTGCGGGATAGGGGAAGCTGACATGATGATTATAGACCGGACGGAAAGAAGAAGGCATATGTTCGCTTGACAGCTGATCATGATGCGCTGGATGTCGCCAACAAGGTAGGAACCAAGTAGATCAAAAGGAGAATGATGCTGACGTTGTGTTGTAGATTGGGTTCATCTAAACTTGTACATAGGCTTGTTTTTCTTTACTGTTTTTTTATGCGCACACCTGTGTTACATGACCATGCAAATGATTTCTATTGAGAAGAAAGAAAAAAGTAGTGGTCGGGCCTTGTATGATTGTTACGGCATGGTCAAGGTCTGGGCATCAAGTGCTGAGCGCTGAGCGCTGAAAGTTGAAACAATTAGAGAAGGGAAGACAGAGAAGGCGAGAGTGTATAGACCAGGCGTCCAGTATACCAGTAGCAGCTTGTAGGACGTGCAGAGCGGAATAAAGATAAATAAAAGGAAAAAGGGGTCGAGAACAATTGATGATGGCGGAAGATGCCGAAGTGGAGGTGTGGGATTGATGGGGGATTGGTTGGGCAGGGATCATTCTTTCTCTTTTCCTCTTTCCTCCTTGTATATAGCTGACTGTCGTTGTCCTGCGCGTCCTGCGCGCTCTCCACGACGTCCTCGATATCCTGCTCGCTGCAGCACATCCACGCTCATTCACTCTTTTATTCTATTTCCCACCGACCTAGCGACCACCAGCAGCCATGCGAGTCTCTATCTGGTCTCTGCTCACCTTGCTGGTTTATTCCGCGGTTGTCGCAGCGAACCCGAACGATGGGGCCCAGCTAGTGCGCAGACAGACTGGGATTAACGGTTCAGACCTGGACATTGTCGGCGCTGCAGCTGGAGGTGAGTGCGACGCACAGGCTCGTTGACGACGACTAATGCCGTTCAAAGACCTCGACGACCCACCGAACGGACAGGAGAATGGAGGTCCCACTGTACCGAATCCTCCGCCGCCGCCGCCGTCTGTACCGGTTCCTCCTCCACCGCCCCCGCCGTCTGTCCCAGTTGTACCTCCTCCGCCCCCGAGTTCTCCTCCTCCGCCGCCGCCCCCACCGCCGTCGTCGCCGCCAGTGCAGAGCCCACCGCCCACTACGTTGGTCCTGCCCCCGACGTCGGTCACCTTGACTGGGACGTCCACCCGTGGGCCCCCTCCTACGTCTGAGCCGCCGACGACGACGTCCGAGCCACCAACGACAACGTCTGAGCCTCCCACAACGACGTCTGAGCCCCCTACAACGACGTCTGAGCCGCCAACGACAACGTCTGAGCCTCCTACGACGACATCTGAGCCTCCTACGACGACGTCCGAGCCTCCTACGACGACGTCCGAGCCGCCTACGACGACATCTGAGCCTCCTACGACGACGTCTGACCCACCGACGACTACGTCTGACCCCCCTACGACTACGTCTGATCCACCAACGACTACGTCTGATCCACCAACGACTACGTCTGATCCACCAACGACTACGTCTGACCCACCAACGACTACGTCTGACCCACCAACGACGACGTCTGACCCACCAACAACGACGTCTGATCCACCGACGACTACGTCTGACCCTCCCACCACGACCTCGGACCCTCCTACCACAACGTCTGACCCTCCTACCACAACGTCTGACCCTCCTACCACAACGTCTGACCCTCCTACCACAACCGAGGATCCTCCTACCACCACGGTTGATCCTCCTACCACAACAGAGGATCCTCCTACTACAACAGAGGACCCTCCCACAACCACGGTTGATCCTCCTACCACCACGGTCGACCCTCCTACCACAACAGAGGATCCTCCTACCACTACTGAGGACCCTCCTACCACCACGGTCGACCCTCCTACCACAACAGAGGATCCTCCTACCACTACAGAAGACCCTCCTACTACCACGGTTGACCCTCCTACGACCACGGTTGACCCCCCTACCACCACCGAGGACCCTCCTACTACTACAGTTGACCCCCCTACTACTACAGTTGACCCCCCTACTACCACGGTTGACCCACCTACCACCACGGTTGACCCCCCTACCACCACCGAAGATCCTCCAACCACCACCGTTGATTTCCCCACTGGTACAATCACATCCGACACTGACTCCCTTGCCACTGAAATAACCACCTCGGAGGACCCAAGCACAACCATTCGCGAGGTTGACTCTGATTTCCAGTTCATCACAACCCTGACAGAACTGGCTCTCCTGTCCTCCTCATCCGGGGCATCTTTGTCTCTCACTGACCCTGACGAGCCTACCCTTTCGCTTGACGACATTCCATCCGCTGCACCCACCGAGAGCGAAGGTCCAGAGCTTCCTCCTGACCTCCCCAACTTGATCATCTCGGACTTCGATCCGAACATGGACATCACGGGTTACACCCTCGTCAACCTGCTTTTCAGCGAGAGGCTCAGCTGGCAGTACGTCGTCGGCAGCCAGGTTGCATCCAGTCAGATTTTTGCCTTCGTTCCCATCCTTATCGCTGAAGGCGTTGAAATCGGAAGTACGTATCATGATTTATCTTGAGAATGATGATCTAACTCTCCCCGCAGCGGGCTCTATCCACACATACGGTCTCCGTGTCTTCATTCCAAGCACATACAGAGGCCCGTCAGATGCCGCTCAGCTCCGCACGACATGGGTCGGATACATTCCCACTGACGCCGTCGACGCCCTCGCTCTCGCAATCAGGAACAGGAACTCGCGATTCTACACTGGAGCCGAAAGCTCCGTCGCGCGCGCTCTGGCCGCAGAAATCAACTCTGGCTTCGCCGTCCGTGCCCTCCAAGTCCCCGGTGGTCCTCCAGTAGGCGGGACGCCCAGACAGGACGCAAACGTCGCAGCCGAAGCCCGCGCCAGCAAAGCACGTCAGGACGCCATCATCGGTGTAGTCAGTGCCCTAGGCTCGATCGCCGTCATCGTCCTCGTCTTCCTCGTCTACCGCTCACTCAAAAAGCGCAGAGAGCTCGCCCATCACCGTCTCTCCGACAACGATCTCGCCGGGTACAGACAGGACGGACGCGATTTCGACCAGGACAGTATTGGTGGTCAGCGCCGTCGCAGCTTCTACTTTGCAGAGGATGCGGTGAGGGGCTATCAGGATGTGCCGACTAATGCCAGTGCGGTTGCTGCGTCGAGCAGTGGGCAGATGAGCCAGATCAATAGGCGGAATGTCCCCACGGGAGCGATTTCGGCGCCGGTGTTGAAGGAGAGTAGTATGAACTGGTAGTTGGGCGTGTGTGTGGATGGGATTGGGCTGACCTGATGGCGGTACCCTTTCGTTGTTTTTCTTCCTGCTCTTTCATACCCGTCCTCGTCGTCCCGTCCTCGTCTGCCGTGGAAAAAAGGAAACCAAGATTTGATGTCTGGTCTACTGCGTTTGGTCAGAGGCCCTGGTGGTGTTATTTGGTGGATGGACTGACGGACGGATGACGGATGTGAAGACTTTCTGGCGGGGAGGATGTGTTGCTGGTGTGGCTGAGGCGGATGGACCCCCCCCCCGAACAAAATGCTTGATCTCTTTATGCCTACTTATTCTAGACCTTTTTTTTGGTGGTTGTTGTGGCTGTTGTGGTTGTTGCTCTGGTTGTGGTTGACGGGGTGTTGTTGTGCTTTACTGACCTCTAACGCTGACGAAATGAACTTCGGGTTGTGTTTACCTTTCTAATCTTTCGTGTTCACAGTTCATCGCTCGATACTCATACTCCCTCTATCCTCAATCCATCTTGCTCCGTGCTCGAGCGGCCAACGTAACTCCATACCTTTATTTATATCTCTTCTTATATTCCATGTTCCATATACCTTGCTTTCATTTTCATCGTCTCGGTCCGTTTCGACACTTTCTTGCCCTGCTGGTTTGGACCTTGCTTTGCTTTGCATACTGCTTCCTACGCGGCCGGCCGTCACGTTCAACAACGCCAGCCCGACTACGTATGTACATACCAAAAGCAAGACCTCCAGCAGTCCGGGTTGCCTGCCTTACCTATAGCTAGTACCCTAACCCTTATTCACAAGTTTCATCAACAGTTTTTCACATGTAGCTTACATTCAAACGACAAGTCCTTTCCTCTTATTTCTTGTACATAGTCGGTAGTTGGCTGGGGTTGATTAGTTTTTCTGTCTGGATGGGTGGTTTTTTCCAAATATTCATATTCATGCTCATATCCTGTACTCCATGTTTCAAATTTCAGATTTGCTATTTCAAATGGGTAGTTCACATTTTACGACAGGCTTGCTTGCCCCAGTACTACCCCCTCCCTTTATTATCCGTGACTTTCTATTACATTTGTGCGTTGTGGAGTTGGCAATACATGTGGTTTTGGGTTACCGCTCGCCAGATTGGGATATGTGACATGGACAATTCAAGGGGTACCTGCTCCACGAGGACGAGGGCGAACATACACCAGGCACTCGACGATCCTTTCATATAACGCATGTATGTACTCCACCCACCGACGGACGGGGTTTGTCCCTGCAAATCTCCGAGCTCCAAGCTCCATAACGAAACTCGAAAGAGTCAATAACCAAACTAAAGTGCTCCACACCCACTGTGTCCGTCTCCATAGCAATGGTCTGTAAGAGAATCGCACACCCTCTCCGAGCTTTCCCTCCGGCATACATACACTCGACCCACAGCCCTATCAAGCCCATTCCTCCCAACACGGCACGGTACGGTACACAAGTTAATTAACACCCTAATCCAATCCAAGCAAGACACCGCCGTAATTAATTACGCCAGTCGCTTATTACATTACATTACATCGATAGTAATTAGTTATTAGACTTCCTAATGAGGTTTCCTATGAACCACTAATCGCCCTTGTCTTCGTCTTCCCCAAAAGTACATACCCAATGCCGCACTACTGTCAACTGACGCCGATCGCGACGAGCTTCCTGCACTACTCGACAATGTCCACTCCCTCGCTCTGCTCAAAATTCTTTTTTCCTGGGCTGTGTGAACACATTACTCGGTTTCCTCATATCTCATATCCGCGTCTTCCATTGAACGTTGAACCTACAACGATCATGATCGATGCATGATCCCGTATAATAGCTTGAACCACTAGACCAACCAGCAGTAACTCGTTTCTCGACGGCAAGTCGGTTACTCTAAAATACGTACATTACAACAACCTCGAATAAGTGTAGCTTGTGGTCACAGTGGCGCCTACCTTCCGAATCCATTCCAGCTGCTTCCCAAATTCCCAGATTCTCGCCTATTCAAGGGGCGGAATTAACCGGCGAATGGAGGATCTAAGTATCTCGGACGTCAACTCTTCGCGAAGCTCTGTTCGGGCCCCACTGCTCGGTGCTCGCAACTGATTCCACCAATGGCGCGCTTATACCGCTTACCCCCTGAAACCCTACACGCACACGCACCAAGTACCAACCAAAATATTAAACGCCGACTAACCCAACCAAGAGAAGTCACTCTCTTCGACATCCCACCATCCTCCCCGGCAACAAACAAAAAGTCCCACTATGCGAAATTCCATCCCTCCACAGATCAAGTCCATCAAGGTATGTACATTCCCTCGCTGAACGTCTTCGGAAACCCCATCCGCATACATGCCTCCTTCGATCAATACAATACCCCAATAGCGGTATCTATACTGGTAGCGGAGCCTGCGACGATCCCTCCCGCCGTCCCACCATCGATATCCCACATCGTACCTACAAATTCCTATTACAGCCCACGAATTTCGCGCAACGCCTCCACCCCGAACCATCCCTCAAAACATTCCGTTCCACAGAAGCTCGGAAGTTCG
Organism: Coprinopsis marcescibilis; assembly: GCA_004369085.1. Lineage (NCBI taxonomy): Eukaryota > Fungi > Basidiomycota > Agaricomycetes > Agaricales > Psathyrellaceae > Coprinopsis > Coprinopsis marcescibilis. The sequence goes on from ML210229.1 coordinate 24,663, forward strand.
GAAGCACACGATACGATATGTGCTGTACTGTACAACGGCCGGCAACTGAGATGAAACCCTTGCATCAAGCATATCCCATCCCATCCCGCAGCTTCCTTCAGCTTCGACCTTCAAACCTATGACATCATTCACACACAAAGCGAGATGCGGGCGCTCAAGTCCCTACCCCTATCATCAGATAGACATAGACACACTCAGTACTACTTGCACCCCAGCTCATTAAGAACACACAAGTTGGCAACCAGGCCGCTGCGGACACGCTACATATCACAACTTCATCACCGTATCTCAACGCAATTAAATCTGAATCCCCAATAACATTGCAAAATGTAATGACCAACTTGAGTACCGGTCGCAGTATTACTAGTAGCATTAGTATACTAACCGACTCTTGTCTTTCTCTTCTGGACCTTACCTTCTTCCAATTCAATCTTACAGCTGCCAGGGCCTAGGGCCCAATGGTCAAAAGAAGGCACACCGCCTTCTGGACTATTAATACGGATTACCACTATTACAATACCCTCCGTAAAGACCCCAGCAACGAGAAGATCCACTGGCACTTCCAACTTCTCCAAGTGTTCTCGTCTCCGAAACTTTGAATAACATCCGACCCTGAGGCCTGAGGCCCAAACGCGCAAAGAAGGCGTGGCCAACGTAAACACGGCCGCACTTGAAAATCGCACTTATTTATCCACATACATGACCCCAGCAGCGAGAAGAGGGCCAATTACAATTCCAACTCCTTCTCTTCCCCCGCAAGTTTTCCGAATTCGAGTGTTCTCGTGTTCGAGCTCTGAATGCATCCGGTCCTGGGACCTGGATGGAAAGAACTTGGTGGAACCAATTGGCCAACACGGCTGTACCGGACAGTCGTGCTTATCCACGTGTGCGACCCCAACAGCGAGGAGAAGTCCAATTCAACTAACCCTTCCGCAAGTCTCCTCTGAATAAGACCCAATCATGAACGCAGAAAGACCATGTAGCCAATTGGCCCTTGTGCCGCCGCAGGCCAGTATTTGACTGTGCATTAGCGACGGCGGACCACGGTGACATCGCAGCTAAATTTACCCCACGCATAGTCAGTCCTACTATTCATTGTCGATCTAGAAACATACATGTACAGCTGTACTATGATCCCTTAAGTAATTCGGGTCAGTCACCGGTCCAAGTTACCCTCCGCGAAGCCCGACTCGTAACCCAGAGCTCAATAAAATGCTCAGAACGTGTCAGCCGTTAATCGGCTCCCTTTCTTCCTCTCCACCGTCTCCAAGCTAGAGGCAAGTATGCAACAAGATGAAGTGCAAGCCTAGGTTTTTCACATCCTTTAGCATCGACTTGGCTTTTCTGCCTGTCGCTTGAACGACCGTGCCAGTGCAATGGCAATGCTCTTGCTCTTCTGCACTATCGACTTGGAGCCCTGTCTCTCACTGCCCGACTTCGAGGATCTGGTCCACTTAATGTCAGTTGGAAACACTGATAGTCTTGACGAAGGACACACCGCCATCCCGCGCCTTCCCAAAGTCAATCATACTTTGCTCTCTGGCATCGACAGGGTCTATGTATAGGCAGTCTCTGAAACAGGTACCGCCCAATCAAACACCGTACCTGAAGCGACTGTCATCACGCTGTGGACACCTGGCTACGGAATCCACTCTTGCTTAATCTAGCCGCAAAGGGGCGTGAAACGGGGGCGGCATGACATTGTGAAGGGACAACAGCACTTTACAGCCTTATCACATCCATATCTTACGGAACCATAGCTCATGTGAACAACTTAGGCGCTCGTTCCAAATCAGGGTCTTGGCAGGTTCCCGACCGTCAAAGGCGATGCCTGTCTACCCTGTCCTGCTACTTACCAGGGTGCTCAGTCTATCGGCACAGAAAACAAGACAAGCACTTCATTAATCCATTGTTCTGCGGCCAATATCCTCCGAGGTTTCTCAGTCCGCTGGCCACCAGAAAAGGTATGCACCAGCGCATTCGGCGTCTTTCCAGTGCTAGTGGTGCGGCATCAACCCGACACAGAGCTATTTCTGTAGTCCCTCGCTCGTGACTCTGCCACGTTCACAACCAACACCCTCGAACCTAAATCTTCATTAAAAGACGCAGTGCCTGCCTATTCTGTTCTCTTATCGTCTCACAACAACAACCCTAGAACCCCACTCCCACTGCACACTCAAGTCGTGCCAGTGTAATGGACGCTTTCAGCCTCCTCACAAACATCATTTCCGTCGCTCGCGGGATCCACAGCTGGCTCGACCAACTCCAATGCAAAAAGGACAAACTGCGCCAGCTGCAATGGCGCGTCAAAACCCTTATCGACACTCTCCAGCCCCACCTCGACCTTCAGAAGCACGACAAACTCCCCAACGATGGGATGATAGACATCTTCCTCGAGCTCGCAGCGATTCTCAGCAGCATTCGCGAGCGGCTCTCCGTATACCGCGCGAAATTCCGCCTTAGCAAGTTTATGGAGTTCATAAACCCCGCTGTACTGCTGAGTAGACTCGAGGACGATGAGAAGAGGCTATCGAGGTGGATAGAGCTTTTTTCGCTGAGGCTTCAGGTCAATGCCACGAAGCATGTGGAAACGCTGTTGAGTCTGTCACCAACGACAACCGTCAACAGGGACGCTGTCATACATCACTGTAAAGTTGGTGATGTCGTCGAGTTCTGGGATTTATGTGTCGGAAATGATGTAAGAAACGCTTCCTCAGATTGGTCAATGATAAAAGCTCAAACCCTGATAGGTTGCGATGGCGAGTCCAGCAGAGTTTCTGACTGGGCTGAGATGCTGGATTAGAGAGAACATCGACGAGTTCCTATTCTCTAGCTTGCTTTCAACGCTTGACCCGGATAATTTGGGATCAATATTGCGCAAGAACCTTGACGCAGAAGTTGGGGATACCTCTCTCAAGCAATACGTGTCCCAGCTGAAAGAAACACTATCCAATGGTCAGTCACGCTGCATCGCAAGGTACAGGTTGGTCTAACTAGCTATTAGGCGCCGAGCCTCCTTCTCAGAACCTCATGGACTCGGATGACGACGTCACCGTCGTAGACGAAGACACAACCTCCCACGAAGAGCCCAACGTGCATCCCACACTGGTGTGGATTGATGATAGGATGCAAAATAACAAACACGAGATCAAACATGCGGAATCGATGGGTATCCACGTTGTCACTCTCCCTTCAACCGCCGTAGCCAAGCTCTGGATCGAGGAAAACGAGGGTGAGCTAATTCATATCTGATCCCAGGCGAAAGATCGTGTTGACACGCCATATAAGCGCGACTCCGCGAGCTTGAGAGGACGAACAGCCTCCGGTTCATCACAGATAACGCCAGGTGGGAAGGAAGCGAACGAACGCAGATGTTCCTCAACATGACCGCAGGCGAAACAATCCTACGTTTCCTGCGGGGGAAACGTTTGACCTCCCCGGTGCTCGTGTACTGCGGTGAGAGCGTAGTATGCACCGAATACGTGAAGCTCTATAGTGCAGCAGCATCTACGAAGCAGGCCGATACATGCCTGAAGTTCCTTGAATACCTTTCCCCCCTAAAGGGTCGCAAAGCGGTTGTGTGGGACGATGAAGAATTCGATGCGGCATGGGACCAAATGTTCTCGATTCGACACGGCTGGAATATTAACATCTCATCCTGAAGTACTATGGACTCTCTTGACCTATATACACTCCTAATACTATGTACTTGTATGCAGACCTAGTATGTCGACAGACTTTGGCCAATTTCAACTTTCAACTACCGATTCAAGCTGGGTTTCAACTTCTTGAGTCTTTCTCATCCTGGGCCTTGAGGCTTCCACACGTGCTAACTATGTTCGTGCTCGTATTCCGAAGCTAGAGAGCTTCAAAACACCCATGAGTTCGTCTTACGCGCCATACGTCGATTTCTTAAGAGGGTACTGGCCACAGTCGTGACATTACAGTGTTTTTATTGTATCGCAGACCACAGCCTGAGGATGACGCTTCAAGCTTGGAGCGCAGTCGAAACTGAGTATTTCTGATCACGCATGCATTAGTGAGTTATCGGTCTTACGAGTACTACTACGAACATGTCGCCTTGGGTCCCCAACAAATACCCAGAAACGCGCCGTGGCGACCACGTTGACATCTATAAGAGCACAAAGGACTACGAGGTCAAGGTCCCAGACCCCTACAGATGGTTGGAAGGCGCATCAGAGGAGATCAACGAATGGACGTCTGCACAAGATGACTATACCCGCAAATACATCGACGATTACCCACATCGTCAGGAGCTTGAAGATGCTTTCCTGGCTAATTACGACTACGCAAAGGTTAGTCTGGATCTGACTTTCAACCGAGGTCACAATGAACGAACCTTTTGATAGTTCTCTGCCCCTTACCTCGCAGATAAGAAGCGATGGTATTGGTGGTATAACAGTGGTTTGCAGGCTCAATCAGGTCTGTATCACGAAGAAAAATGCGGGTGACTTACTGATAAGTTTTGACTGCCCAGTCTATTATCGATCCAAGGATGGCCAGCTGCCCGATAGGTCCGATGGCGCCAACAACGGCGACATCTTCTTTGACGTACGTGAATAAATGAACTGAATAGCTGTACCTTGCATAAATCCGTCTTCGCGCAGGTCAATGCTCTCACTGAAGACGGGACTGCCTCCATCAGTGTTCACGGATTCTCTGAGTCAGGCGAGTACTATGCGTACGGTATCTCTTACTCCGTGAGTCCACGGCAGGATTTTCTTCTCAACGACTTCCAGCTGAGACTTATCACGATACAGGGAAGCGACTTTACGACTATCTATGTTCGTCGCGTGGATTCTCCTTTTACCTCCAAGGAACAACTCACCAATGACCCGGGACGCCTCCAAGACGAGCTGAAATTTGTCAAATTCTCGTCCATAACTTGGACCCCTGACTCGAATGGTTTCTTCTATCAGGTACGTGATCGATGCATAGAATTCGTTGGCCGTTCTGAGGTCCGCTACAGAGATATCCTGAACCAGAATCTGGTGCACCCGGGATTAAAACAGGCCGTGATACAAATGCCAAACTTTATTACCATCGAATCAACACAGCACAATGTGCGTCGTCTCCAATAGACAAAGTTGGAGAAAGTATTAACACAGGACACAGCGGAGGACATTCTTGTTTATTATGACGAGAGTAAGCCCGAGTATATGTATGGAATTCAAGTCACAGACGACGACCAATATGTCGTCCTATATATATCCCAGGACACTTCAAAGGTAAATCAACTCAGAACTTTCTCTTAAATAATAAAACAATAACGTCGTTTCAGAGGAACCTACTTTGGATTGCACCTCTAGAACAGGAGTCTATTGACGCTAGTTTTACATGGAATAAGATGGTGAATGAATTTGAAGCAGGATATAGATAGTAGGTCAAATTTCAGCTCATTCGCTTCATATGGACTCAAATGATTCTCCACCAAGCGTATCCAATGATGGGCCCATTTTTGTTCTTAAAACCAACACAGGCGCACCAAAGTATCAAGTAGTTACCATTGATACATCCAAGGACAACATCCTGCAAACATTTATACCAGAATCCGACGCAACATTAATGAGCATATCCCCTGTTAACAAAGGACAGAATTTTGTTGTTGTATACAGCCGGAACGTAAGTCTACACCACTTCCAATGCAATTTGAGTACTGAGCGGTTGGATAGGTCAAAGACGAAGTTTATATTTACTCTAAAGAGGGCACAGAGATCTCCCGACTTGTCCCCGACTTTATTGGCAGTATTTCTGTCATTACAGACTTCAAAGACTCTTATTTCTTCGTCACATTGTCAGGGTTCACAACCCCAGGCACGTACGGACGGTACGACTTCACGGCCCCGGAGGAACAGAGATGGAGCATCTATAGTACTACCAAGGTTCCTGGCTTGATCCTCGATGAGTTTGAGTCCCAGCAGGTGCGCAGATGGCTTAGTGCTTAATCTCCAACAACGGGCTTACGAACGACAAACAGGAATGGTATCAAAGCAAAGACGGAACAAAGGTTCCTATGTTCATTGTTCGTCACAAATCCACCCCTCTAAATGGCACGGCGGCGGCGCTACAATACGGTGGGTGCTGTTTAATTGTATGTTTTACAAGGCTGATGAGCTTGTGGCACATTTGACACTCGAAAACAGGCTACGGTGGCTTCAATAACTCTATAACACCTTCATTCGGCCCTGTTACCCTTACCTTTTTGAAGATATACCCCATCATCTATGTGGTCTGTAACATCCGGGGCGGCGGGGAATTTGGAAAGGAATGGCACGAAGCCGGGTACCGCGAAAACAAAGTACGTACTGCATGGCATACTTCAAATGGCCTAAGCTTTCTTACACGTACATTGTATTGACATCGTAGCACAACTGCTTTGACGACTTCATCGCGGGAACGTGAGCATAATATTCCTTTACCATTTACGACTATAACACTTGTCTAACGTCCAATGTTGTCAGGGAATTCCTGATCAGGAACAATTTTGCTGCTCCTGGAAAAGTTGCGATTCAAGGAGGGTCAAATGGAGGTCAGCTAAGACTTTGATCAGAGTGCATGCGTATAATGCTAATAGCTGAGAAGGGCTTCTCGTCTCGGCCTGCGTTAACAGAGCCCCTGAGGGGACATTTGGCGTCGCCTTGGCCGATGTCGGAGTCCACGACCTTCTTCGGGTAAGCAATAAACAGCATACGCAAGCATGTCGACTCAAGCTTACCAACGAGGCCTGTTTCCTAGTTCCACAGATTCACAATTGGTATGGACTAGTTGACTGCTCTGTACAAACCTGGATTTTAACGCAACTACAGGAAAGGCATGGACTAGTGACTATGGGGATCCGGACAACCCAGACGACTTCGACTTTATCTATCCCATCTCGCCACTACACAACGTCTCATCGACCAAGGTTCTTCCACCAATGTTGCTTTATACAGCGGATCGTGCGTGATTTTCAATCTGATTGAAGTCTGTTAACTTAACACGGAAAACCTTAGATGATGACCGCGTTGTCCCCAGCCATTCGTTCAAACTTGCTGCGACTCTGCAACACCTTCGTGCAGATAACCCAAGTCCCATACTCCTTCGCGTGAATAAGAAGACTGGACACGGTGCGGGAAAGTCAACCAAGAAACGGTAGGCTGTTTTGCTACCTTTGAGCAACCACGGTCCACCATTAATCGCCACGGTAAATAGGATCCAAGATTCAGCGGACAAACTGAGCTTTGTTGCTCAGGTCTTACACTTGAAATGGAGGGTAGAGTCCAACTAATAACTGCTATCCCTTCGCAAAGTCTATATAGCCCGGATATAAACAGAGATCAAACTTTAATAATTGTTCGGCGCTTAACATGTTGAGACGAAGGGTTTGGGCTTCTATGTCACCTGGTCGCGCGAATATAATTAGTCAAACCCTCGGTGGGCCGCAGAAAGCCAGCAGTGCTTCTCGGCTGAAATTTTCTCTCGGCATCTGCTCCCCTCTAGCATGCTGGATCATCATTTCAACAGATGGGGCATCTACTATATTATTGACCAGGTTCTGTGGCCACAGCTTGAAAATTTCCGCCATGCGTTTCTACCTCCACATCACCCTTCCCTTGCTGTTCGTTCATATCAACACTGCTTACGCGGGAATTACAGGCTCATTTTCGACATTGCCGAGGGGAAGGGAGTACGATTTTGTCATTGCAGGAGGTGCGTGCGCAATGGCGCCTTCATGCTCCCTTTGAACCAAGCGTTGTGCATGCTGAGAGATGCTACAGGTGGCAACGCAGGCGTTGTTCTTGCGCACAGACTGACGGAAAATCCTCGATGGAAAGTCTTGGTTATAGAAGCCGGTCCAACGTTAGTAGACAGCTATATTTAGCCCTTCCTTGTCTGCTGACCAAGTCGAATATTCCAATTAACACATCACGGAATACTACGACCGTCACCTCTCTCCAAATATCAATTGCTGCACTTGTAGCCATGAAGACGTCTTCAATTCCAGGGTCCCTGGCTTGGTTGGATCGCTTCAAGGGACGCCCTACGACTGGAACTATACCACAGTTCCTCTACCGGAATTGAACAACCGTGTTCTGGCTCTGGCTCGAGGACACATCTTAGGAGGAAGCAATTCTATCAGTGAGTGTTTCATTTGATCTCCGCCTGTTGAGTCTTTCGTGGACCATCGCACAGGAACCGCAGCTGACTCCACGTCCAGATGGGATGTTTTATACACGAGGATCATCCTCGGACTATGACAGATGGGCAAGGGTGACCGGTGACTCGGGGTGGTCCTGGAAGGAGATTCTACCGTACATCTATAAGGTCTGTGCGCGCCCACCACTGCTTGACTCTTCTCAATCTGCGCTCAGACAGAGAAATGGACTTCACCATCGGATGGGCACGACGACCGCGGAGAATACGACCCTAAATATCACAGCACGACTGGTCTAGTTTCGGTCAGCATCACAGGTGCAACGCAGGCAATAGACGCAAAGGTTATCCAAGCAAGCAAAGAGCTCGGAGGAGAGTTCCAGTACAATGTCGACATGAATAGCGGGAATCTGCTTGGTTTAGGTGAGCCGACATTATGCGTAGTTTGACTTCGGATGCTCTGATAATACTGAATAGGATGGACCCAACTCACTGTTGGAAACGGCGAACGGAGCAGTGCAGCAGCATCATATCTCGCCCCAAAATACGCAAACCGGAAGAATCTGGATGTGCTGGTTGGTCATCGCGTCGTCAAGATCGTAGAATCTGGTAGAAGCCGGGGTAACGCGCCTGTATTGACCACCGTACGCTTCGTTCAAGAGGCCAAACCTAACGCCCAAGGTCTGTTCGCCTCTCGTGCTCCATTGACCAGATCCCGGCCCCTAAACTGCCTTTCATAGCGTTCGAGGTTACAGCTTCAAAAGAGGTCCTGGTTTGCGGCGGCGTGTTTGGAACCCCACAAATCCTCCATCTCTCGGGCCTTGGGGACTCAGCTGAGCTCAAAGCAAAGGGAATCAAACCCGTTGTCAATCTTCCGGACGTAGGGAAAAACCTAACGGATCAACCAATGATGTTCTTGACATATGCACTTGGAATATCAGAAACTAGAGAGCCGTAAGTCTTTCTTCATCCATTTAGCACAACTGAGATTGACGAACATAGTACACGGGAATTACAGCAGTCATGGCTTGATCAATGGGTGAAAGAGAAGCGGGGGCCACTGACTGGTCCAGGAAACAATCATCTTGCGTGGATGAGGATTCCTGAGGACTCGCCAATCTGGGAAGAATACGAAGATCCCGCATCAGGAAGAAACACACCACACATTGAGCTGAGCTTTGCGGTAAGCGTGCTCTCTGTGGAATTATTCTTGCGTCGTGACTTCGAGCATAGGGACACGGAATGCACCCAATCCCTGCTCCGACTCTGAATGGACTTATCATCCCTCTCCAGCCCATTTCTCGTAAGTCTTAATCTGTTATTTGTAAATATATAGCCTTATCCATACCTGCAGGTGGCTCCGTGACACTTAAAAGCGACAACATCTTCGACGACCCTCTTATTGACATTGGGTTCCTCAAATCATCATTCGACTTATTCACGTTTAAACAAGGAATCGCAAACCTCCGCCGATTCTACGAAGCGAAGGCTTGGAGCAGTTGGAACCTCACACTCACTACTCCTGTGCCCGACAACGATGCAGAGCTCGAAGAGTTTATCCGGAACACAATTATAAGTGCGGCACACGCGGGTGGGACAGCTGCGATGTCGCCTCGGGATGCCCAATGGGGCGTTGTAGATCCAGATTTGAGGGTCAAGAAGGTGAAAGGGTTGAGGGTGGTCGACGCGTCGATTATGGTATATCTTTTCTCTAAAGTGGCATTTCTCAAACAGTACGCTGACACTCCGCTCAAAGCCTTTTGTCCCGGCAGGACATACACAAGCGCCTGTCTATGCCATTGCAGAGAGAGCTGCGGATCTGATTAAGCGCACATGGTCGGGGAAATAGGTCCCCCAGTGCTAATAATACGTTTGCACCAATAACATACGTCTATCGAAAATGGAGGAGATCTAAATTACCTTGTACGAATATAGGACAACGCCTCCCAGACTTTTGCATGAGGTCTGTGTTACGAGAAATTCAAAGGGATGATGCAAGGTATTAAACCAGAGAAGTTAAGTTAGCATGTAGATTTGTCGAATTGAACTCTGTCAATAGCTATGACGCAACACGCGCCTAGTCTTGGCGCTTGCCGTTTCGTATCGAGCGCGCAAACTTTATCTGCTGCCATGGGGCGAGCTAACGAAGTTTGGAGGCAAGCCCATGTGGCCTTTCGCTGTTTATAAGTTCATTTTGGGTCATCGTGTCTCCTACACGCATTAGTGACTTGGGTTGTGGACTAGGCGCCCCTATGTGCCAATACCACATCCTTTGCATATTTGGGAGCAGTGACATTACATCGAATACAGGGAGCAGTGTAAATACATGGAATACAAGGAGCAGTGTAAATACATCGAATACAGAACCTACATAGAGAAGTAGAGTTGGTAGGCACAAGGAACACACAGGCTTTCAATCAAAGTTGAGGTCTTTCAATTCCGCCCAGGGTGGAAGGCCAAACATTTGCGGTACTTGACTCCAAGCATGCCTACGAGCAGTATCAAAGAGTCTTTCAGCCACTCCCGTACATGTAGTACAAAATCCCTTTGCAAGTTTGGCCCTGTCGAAACGTTGCAGCAGGTAAGCACATTTGGGAAGGGGGGTGAAGACCTCTTCAACCAATTTGAGGCGTGCGTTCTTACATGCCCTGTTGTTCAGGCACGCAGGACTGGGGCTGGGGATGGCACCCGAAAACAGCCAGGAGAGACTGGAGTCCTTCAACGCTACATAGAAGCGGTCGCGCGCCAATATGAGTGTTTGGACGAGGTCGGGAGAGATTCTGGAGATATTTCCGTCATTGCTGGTTGTTCCGGTGAAGAGAATTAACTAGGAGGTTATTAGCGAGCATTGGCGGGACAAAACGAAAGAAGACCTACCGGGAAGTCCGGATGACAAATGGCTGTCGCATATAACGCTGGGAGAGACCGTTCCAGATGCATTTTGTGGGCCAAATTGATGGCGTCGAAAAGCGAGGTGCTTTCGCCAAAGATTGTCACGTCATCGTTGTCCTTACATGGGGCCGCTGTATATCGATCCAGATGGCATGGAAAGGCGTTTCCAAAGCGTTTGATGCCTTCTGAGAGGAGAGCTTGGAAATCGTACTTGTGACCCAATCGAATCATGGCAGAAATGGCAGAAAAGGACGGACTTTCGTGAGCCTGTGACAACCTGTTTACACAGTGTCAGTCAGGATATATAGTACCGCAAAAAGGCTCACTGAAGTCCATAGTATATTAGTTCAAGAACGTGCGTCCAATCGGCACTCGAGTCGTCGTTGAACTCCAAAACAAGACATCCTTCGCTTTCTGATTCAGGGTCATGAACCATAGGCTGAGGTACTGAGAATGTGTCGCACAAGACGGTAGACTGGATAGAAAGAATGGATTTGTGAACTCGAAAAAGGGTGTTTTCTGCGCGAATAACGATGTTTCCGTCTTCGAACCAGCAGCTGGGCGATCGGATGCAGGTTGAATGTGGTTTCTCAGTGCTGGTACTGGCGCCGTCGTGGGACTGTTGTCCCAAAGATGTCCGTTTACGCTTCTTGTCAATATGGCCTGTCGACATAGTTTCCACGGATCTACGAACTTGCGTAAACGTTGTGGCTGCTGGAGGAGATTCAAACGCATTCCTCAATGATTTCTCGCGCCAGAGAAGGTTTAGTCTCCGATTGAAACCGGGCTAAAATCCAAGGGAACACCAAACGCATGCGATTTGGCTGGTTGACACAGACAAAGTGTACATAAATACATTCATCTCCGAGATTATCTCAATATCATCTGCATTCCGGTCGAAATATCGGTTACGGTAGATGAGCCTTGAGGAACACGAATAAAGCAGCCGAAGTTTCGCGACGCGCCCGCGTCACAGTCACGTGGTGTGGTTGTCACAAGCGCTCGGACCCCGTCCTTGATGTTCCCATTCTAATTTCTACCACCATCTTTGACTCGTTCCTTTTCGTTGTACAGGGCTGCAGCGAGGCGAACCATGCACATAAAGACCCTAACGATACAGGGCTTCAAGTCATGTACGTTTTGAAGCATTCAACAGGTCTCTCTCGCTAAATTCTGGTTCAAGATCGTGACCAAACGCAGATCGAGCCCTTTTCACCAAAGCATAATGTTGTCGTTGGAAGAAATGGCTCAGGGAAGAGTAATTTCTTCGCAGGTATGTTTTAATGGCCCTTCAAGTCGTAGAACTGGAGCTTAACGCAAAACAGCCATTCGATTCGTGCTTTCTGATGCCTACACTTCCATGTCGAGGGAAGAGCGTGTAGCATTGCTGCACGAAGGCGTTTCTGATAGCGCAACGCTATCTGCTTTCGGTAAGCTGACTTTCTATGGCCTAGTCCATCCCACTCACGGCTGTTATAACAGTCGAAATTGTCTTTGACAATTCCGACAACCGATTCATAACCGGACAAGACGAGGTCGTTCTTCGACGAACAATCGGTTTGAAGAAGGACGAGTACAGCTTGGATCGCAAGAGCGTGAGCAAAGCCGATGTTATGAACTTGCTGGAGGGCGCTGGGTTCAGCAAATCCAACCCATATTACATTGTGCCACAGGGACGGGTGCGTACCGTTCCAGCTCTTATTACAACTCCCATTCATGTTCTCTGCCGCAGATTACAGCTCTTACCAACGCAAAAGACCATGAACGACTCGCACTGCTCAAGGAAGTCGCTGGAACAAAGGTCTACGAACAACGACGCTCAGAGTCCCTCCGCATCATGGCCGAAACCGACAGCAAACGTACGAAAATCAGCGAGCTGCTCGAGTACATCGAGTCAAGGCTCGCAGAGCTCGAGGAGGAGAAGGAGGAGCTAAAAGAGTTCCAGGACAAGGACAAGGAGCGTCGGTGCCTGGAATACGCTTTGTACCAGCGCGAGTTGGAGGACGTGGGTCAGGCCTTGGTCGACATCGAGGAAGACAGAAAAGCCGAGATACACGGAGCGAATGTGCGTCGCGACAAGTTCAACGAACGGGAGAAGGAGATTCAAGATCTGGATAGGGAAATTGCCGAGACGAAACATTCGCAGGAAACCCTGGCTCAGACGAAGCGGGATGTCCAGGCTGAACTGACGGATTTCGTTCGTTCGCGCACGGAACTGGGCTGTGTGATCGAGGATCTGCGGGCGAGTGGCGCGAATGCAGGAAGCAAAAGGGCCGAGCTGGAGGAGCAGATGCGTGTGTTGGAGGAGAAAATTCAGGAGAAGGAGGAAGAGCTGGCCGAGCTGCTACCTGAGTGGGAGGCGCAGAGGAGTCAGGAGGCTGCGGAGAAGAGATTATTGGACGAATCCACTGCGAAGCTCAATTCTCTGTTCGCGAAGCAGGGACGGGCGACAAAGTTTAGAACCAAGGCCGAGCGGGACGCGTACCTGAGGCAAGAAATTAGCTCCTTGGAAGCTTACAAGCAGACACAGGCTGCTGCGCTGGAGGGCAATCGGGAAGAGCTACAAAGTATCCAAAGATCTCAGGGCGAGATTGATGACCAGATTCTGGATGCGCAGGGAAAAATTGACGATGGGCGACGACGGGTCAAAGATTTGACCGATGAGGTCAACGAGCTCAAGGACAAATATACGGAACTCAGCGAGAAGAGGAAGGATCTATGGAGGGAGGATACCAAGTTGGACAGCCTGGTTAGTCGTGCGTCCGAGGAACTGAGGGCGGCGGAGAGGAGTCTCGCTGGCATGATGGACAAGGTTAGTACGTGTCATTCTCACAATGTGCGTCGTCTAACTCATGTTTCAGGACACTGGACAAGGTCTACGCGCCGTCGACAGCATCGCAGAACGCTACGGCCTCGCTGGGGTCTATGGCCCGCTTTACCGCCTGTTCGAGGTTTCCGACCCCAAATTCAACATCGCCGTCGAGCTGACTGCTGGAAACAGGTGCGAATTCCTTCTGACGACCATTTCCCATTTCTGACCTCTACGGCAGTCTGTTCCACGTCGTAGTAGACAACGATGAAACCGCTTCGAGAGTCCTCGACATCATGCTGAAGGAGAAGACCGGCCGTGTGACGTTCATGCCCCTCAACCGTCTCAAGCCAAGGGCGACTGACATGCCGACCAACGCAGCCGACGCAGAGCCACTCCTCAACAAGCTCGTCTACGACAAGAAGTTCGAGAAGGCGTTTGTACAGGTCTTTGGCAAAACATGTGTATGTCGAGACCTGACGATTGCGGCGTCATACGTCAAGAGCCACGGTATCAACACAATCACGCTGGATGGTGATAAAGTTGATAGGAAGGGATCCTTGACCGGAGGATACCATGATGTCCGGAGGTCAAGGATTGAGGGTATAAAGAGCGTGGCCATCTGGCGGGAAAAGCATTCGCTCGAGCTGGCCAGATCGAAGGAAGTCAAGGCGGAGATTAGCAAGCTGGAGCAGGAGATTACGCAGTTGAACGGACGGATTGTGGGTGCGACGGGACAGATGAATCAGGTTAGGGAGGGGAGGGAGAGGTTGATGGAGCAAGGAAGTTCGTTGACTCGGTCGTTGGAGAGGATAAAGGATAGGACGGTGAAGTTGGAAAATGATAAGGAGGAGCTGGAAACAGAGCTGAGTGGGCTGGATGCCAAGTTGGGTGGGCTGAGGGCCGAGCTTGGGGCACCACTTGTCAATGGGTTGACGGCACAAGAAGAAGCGTTGATCACCACACTTAATAAGGAAGTGGAGAGGAGGAGGAAGGAGATGATTGGGCTGAGTAGGAAGAAGAACGAGGTTGGTAGCGTTAGTATCTTTGTCTGCGAATGGCGCGCTCATTATGATTTGACAGCTCGAAACAGGGAAGAACAAGTTGGAGATCGAGTTGAAAGAGCGACTTAGACGGCGGAAAGAAGATGTTCAGGCCCGTCTGGATGCACTGGGAGATGCGGACGATGAAGGGTCCAGTGAAGATCTTGAGAAGCACCAACGGGAACTGCAAAGACTGAACACATCTATCCAAACCCTGACCAAAAAAGTTCAAAGTGCGTATACCTTGATGCTTCGGTTGTCCCTGCAGTGCTTAGACAGTGCATTACAGGCGTTGACAAAGAAAGCGAGCACCTGATAGCAAAGATCCAGGAGTTGCGAACATTGCTGGAGCGTGCGCAGGGTCAGCAAACGGAAGAAAGCCGATCGATGTCAAAACAACAGAAGACAACGGAACGGTATCACGCCAAACGCCAGATGCTTGCCACGAGGAAGGAGGAGTGCAATCGCAACATTCGGGATTTGGGTGTCTTGCCTGAAGAAGCATTCGAGAAATATGTCAAAGAGAGGGTCGAACGCGTGAGTTTAGCTTCTTCTATCTCTACCCATCGAATGGTATGCTGACGGCCCATACACTTAGCTCGTGAAAAAACTGCACAATGTCAACGAAGGATTGAAAAAGTTTGCACATGTCAACAAGAAGGCCTTTGAGCAGTATTCGAACTTTACCAAACAGCGTGATCAGCTGCTCACCAGAAGAGCGGAACTAGACTTGTCTGCCCAATCTATCGAGGAACTGGTTCAGGTGCTGGATCAGAGAAAGGACGAAGCAATCGAGAGGACATTCAAGGAGGTCGCGAAGAACTTTGAGGATGTGTTCGAAAAGCTTGTTCCCGCTGGGAGAGGGAGGTTGATCATACAGAGGAGAGTTGATCAAGACGAGGATATGGACGAGGCTGAAGACACGCAACAGAGCGCTATTGATAACTATGTTGGGATCTCGATCAAAGTGAGTGATTTGAAATGCTATTCTTGTCTTCTAGTATTGACACAGTTCCTTCAGGTTTCGTTCAACTCAAAGGTCGATGAAGGATTGAGGATACAGCAGCTGTCTGGAGGACAGAAATCGCTGGTTGCGCTGGCGACAGGTACGCGTTTTTTTCCATGAGAAGATTGAACTGAGAATTGACATTTTTCTCAGTGTTTGCTATTCAAAAGTGTGACCCTGCACCGTTCTACCTATTTGACGAGGTCCGTATGTCCCCGTCGCTTGTGACCTTATTTTGCTAATTTTGCTTCCAGATCGACGCCAATCTTGATGCTCAGTATCGGACAGCAGTTGCTTGTGAGTTGGGCGCGTATATCTAGTTTCGGACTATCCTGACGAATTACGATCCTCAGCCATGATCCAATCTCTTTCCTCGACGGCGCAGTTCATTACAACGACATTCAGACCAGAGATGCTCGTCACTGCTGACAAATTCTATGGTGTCCTGTTCAACAACCAGAAGGTGTCTTCGATTCGGTCCATCAAGCGAGAAGAGGCGCAGGAGTTTGTGGATCAGGTGGGTTGATAGTTGATTCTGATGATGTTTTAACCACTAACCACCAACGGCGTGCTTTTAAGGAGGCTCAAGCGCAGTAACCGATGATTCCGGCCTGGCTCCACGATTGTACTTCCAGTTTCGATTTTGCCCTATGTTTTGTTGTAGACTTATCCTTCTAATTTCTTCTTTTCGTTATGCTTTGTTGATCTGTATTTTATCGCTTTGACATCTGACAATCTCGAATACCCCGATTGGGCCTGCTGAATCTTTCTATCACCAGGAACGAGAAGTGTTTCCCTTTACAGATTTTCGCGCGAGTTCGGTAGCCCCTGACCACGCGCTGAAGCCAGCCCTAAAGGCCCAAAGTTCCGCGATAATCACAATACTGTGCTTTGTCGGCTATAAATGCAGGATAGTATCCATGGGCTCAGTACCTCATTCAGATGGCCAGAAGAGGAGGAATGTGCTCTGATAGTCCCATTGTTCAATGCTCAACGTTCACCCTTGTACCCACGCTGAACATGAACTTGATCTTCACAC
This sequence comes from Coprinopsis marcescibilis, assembly GCA_004369085.1. Lineage (NCBI taxonomy): Eukaryota > Fungi > Basidiomycota > Agaricomycetes > Agaricales > Psathyrellaceae > Coprinopsis > Coprinopsis marcescibilis. The sequence goes on from ML210229.1 coordinate 41,606, forward strand.
CGCGGAGTATGAAGTGATGTGTGAACAGTGGAAAGCAACCAATGGGGAAAACATTAGGGCCGAGCTTGGAACATTTCTCTGCCACAAAGTTTGCGGGGAGGACTTGCTATTGAAGAATTCCCCTGGATATGTTATCTCCCCTATTCCGACCAGTGGTAGAAGGCAAGCCGTCTCTCTTGGCTTATTGAAATATCACCAGCCCAATCCATTGTCCAAAGCGCTATATGGTCAATTGGAGACTCGCGATACTCATGGGAGCTCATGGCTTGCTGCCTCGTGGCAAAAGCCCCGAGTAAATCAACTTCAGGGATCCTCCTATTCTCCCCTATCGCGACACGCGACATCTAAAACGACCGAAGAACCACCTACTGGACGCGTCCAGACCAGCCCTAAAGTCCTGACGCAATCTTCTAATAGTCCCGCCTTCTTGAAGTTGATTGCCTCCCGTTCTCTACTCTACTCTTCTTCCCACCATGGCCAATCCATGCGCCACCAACCGCGACGGACCTAGGACTAAACGGAGGCGATCTGAATCGGCGGAGGGATCGTCGCTGGCGCTGGCAGCTACTACGAAATTCACTCGATTCGAGCACCTTTGGTTCAGCGATGGGAATGTTGTCCTACAGGCGCAGCATACGCAATTTAGGGTTCACTGCACCCTACTTTCAACTCAATCGACCTTCTTGAAGAAGATTTTTACTGCCATCCAGCCCAAGACTTCGACGACCGACTCGTCGGAGCTCATTGAGGGCTGTCCTCTGATCCGTCTTACCGACTCAGCGGCTGATTGGAAGAACGTGTTGGAGACAGTATACCTTGGCCTTGCGTGCGTGTCTGGTACAGTTCTTCTACCCTTTCTGTCGATGCTGAGCTGGAGGCGCTCCAAAACCTAGGGTCACAAAATGGCGCGGGCCTATCAAGGTGTCCCGACTTGTTGCAATGCTCAGGCTGGGACACAAATACGATTTCGCTCATTTGAAAGAAGAGGGTTTGGATCGGCTAATGGCAGTCTACCCCGACAACCTCGAGACATTTATGGGGGCGCGGAACGGCGTTGATCTCGAGTGGGACGGCGGTTGGACATTCTGCGACTTGGTGAACCTAGCGATCGAGCTGCGACTGCAGAGGCTGCTACCGGCGCTGTATTTGCGTGCCATGTGTAGCATGGCGTTTACCATGACGGTACGTGAGCTGCCCAGGTGCATATATTTAATAAAAGCGCTGCTGGCTCAAACTATGTTACTGTAGGAACTTTTATACGACGGACTCACACGATCACCAGGGGGTGAAAGGGTCAAGATTCACCCCTCGGCACACAAAGCCCTGGTCATGGGCCGCGATGCGATCATTGCTCGAATGCACACGGATATCTTCGGCTTCCTGTCCTCCGTTTATGAGTGGAGGAGCCCGACCGATACGAGCGCGTCAACAGAACTAGGGTTTCAAGATTGCACTAGCCCAGAGTGCCGACGCTCAAAAGGTCTTATCCATTACCACGTATTTGTGCCCACTACGCAGCTGCACGCCATTTTTATGAACTGGGACTCGCATCAGCTGGGCCAGGGAATCTGCGACGAATGTCGGAGGGATATTGATCTCTGGGGTGCAAGGAATCGTCTGTGGGAGGCCTTGCCCCAGATATTCTTCCTTGGGAACGAGTGGAAGGATCTGAAGAACTTTGACTGTGACTCGGACTTGCATCGTTCAGCGGTGCCATGACATGCTTTGCAATATTGTATGTCTAACCAACTATATAGATTTCCTGAAGGTTCCTGCATTGATCACCAATCCATAGGTCCTCAATGATATGTCTTGCACATCTGATGTGTATTTGTATTGTCCCCCCCTTTGTGCTCACTGCGTCCCTTGGTGTTATTGACCCGACTTGTCTGCATACTCTTACCCTATTCGAGATGGAGTACGAATCAATGGAACTCCTCAACCCCATACGTTTAGACGTTAAACAAAGGTAACGAAGAAAATGTTGATCTTAACGCTCAACAAATCATAGCCAATCCTATATATGTACGTGGGCCCCGAAGATATGGATGCAATCCTGGTGCGATATATTCTGCCACTCCAGAGCACTCCAGTGACTTTGAACCACATATGATATGTTTATCACCAGCAGTTTGACTTTGGACGAGGAACCTCGGGCCCCTATAGTGCCTAATCCCAATATGGGCCTCTAAAAAGGAGGCCCAGAGGAGAAATGGTTACAAAGGGGTAAAGAAACAAGTCTGACGGCGGCACTGTTCTGTGGAGTTGAATTTCAATTATATGGACTGCCAGCCGAGGGGCCAGGACATATATAGGCGCCGATCAGAATTGACGCCATCGAATCGCGTTGCTGGTCCGAGTCTTACTTGCTTTGAACCACCATGTCCTCCCGGCATTGCACGATCTATGCGTTCTTTATCCGCAACCAGCTCTCGGCAATGACCCATTGTTTAAATTAGGATCTCCGCTGCTCGTCACTGTCCAAAAACCGATCAAACTGACGCTATATGACATAGGCTGAGGCTGACCGAATTTCGATCTCGCCAGCGGCTAGCCGATTGGAGGCTAACCGCAAATGCTAGATATTCGAGGGAAATGTCGATCCTACTCTTTCTTCCTATCTCTACGATTTGCCAGCGACCAACCAGGGTTTCAACCCCGAACACTCGCCAGTCACAACTATGGTCACCGTCGGGTGGCTCTTCCGCCGCTTCCGTGGCGGCAAACCTCACGACATGGAGCCTGTCGACAGATCTCTCCTTGTCAAGCTTGTCCTCGGAAACATACCAGCATTTCTCAGCTACGCACTCTCACCCTCCGGCAATGCCAACTTCAAGACCCTCAAGGATAAAGCGCGAGGAACCCTTCGGGCCCAGTATGCAAGGCCAATCGACTCAGGTTCCAGCAGTGCAAGAACTCGCAAACCAGCAGCTACCCCGACCCTCGCCATAACCCCAACCCCCACTGTTGCACCAGCTCTGCGCGGTAGGCTCCAAGCCGCCGCTGCGAAGGTGCAGCTGACACTCTCTGCTTCCCCTGTCTCTCTCGGCCTCCCTATCGCACCTATGCCTATCCCTATTCCTCTGGCGTCACATTACCCTATCCACCCCGCCATTGGACAAACATTACCTTATACCTTTTCTGATACCCCCGCCCTCGGACTTTTCAGTATCTTCACCATTTTCACCATCGCACTGGTCGCCGCCAGTGTGGCACTCGGAGTCGCCATTCTGACGACCCTCGTGGACATCCTCAGCCAGGTGTACATCTACTCCTGCGCTGGTCTTAAAGGTACGTTCTTGCATCTAATACTGGGACTCGCATTAACAACATGATGCTTGCAGATGTTTTAGGCCAGATCGCCTTTCCAACAGATACCCGCCCACCAACTGTTTACACCGATGTTCAAGAATTGTTGGACATCCTCATATCTCACCCCCAAATCTCTCCACACGACTTGTCCCTCGTATATTCGGACCCTACGATCTATACCCCTCAATCCGACGCTCCCGACGGTGGCTCAAGGTCAACCTCGCGTACCAACGGCGGTCGGTCCAACGCCAACGCCAGCGGTAGCTCTAATTCGGGAAGTTCAAACATCTCCATCGACTCTGGATACGGCTCTTCAGCCAATACCCAAGGTGGAAGGGGAAGAGACGACGACGGAGACGAGGACAAGCGGAAACCAACCGGTAGTGGCCGCGCACCAGACTACGTTCCCGATCCTGTCGACAGGAAGCGCAAGGGCAAGAAACCGCGGAAAGGTGGCAAGCAGCAGGCGGCCCCCGCCGTTCCTCCCAATGCCATCAATGGAATCGTTGACCTCACCCGGACACCCGGGTTATCCTCTCCCCTGTCCCCAGTTCCGTTTACGCCTGGGACCGCCATCTTCTCTTTCCGCACTCTGGCCAATGCTCTCGGGGATTCCGATGCTGAGGATGAGTCCACAGATGGAAGCGAGCGCTTTGGACGCGAGATATCCCCAATACGGTTCTTGACTCCTGGCCCTGAATCTCCTTCCCTGAGACCATCGGTGTACTCCAGTCGGCGTCAAGGTACTTTCTTCCATGTTGTCGTTTTTCAACCAAGACTAATTTATCAATCCTCTCTCTCTCTTAGAATATCGAGTTGAGAACCGACCTGTTGTTCCCAGCTCATCCGCTCCTACAACCACCATCCCGACCATCATCATCTCCGCCGACAACAGCCTTGTTCAAGAGCAACCCCAGACGTCGTTAACACCACTCAACGAAGAACCAGTGCCGCCTTCCGGTGGCATCGCTCCGGCTCCTACTAGGGCCGTAGAAGCAGGACCTACTTGGTTCGACGAGCAGAGAGTGGGAGGAGGACCCAGAGAACCGCCCTCCTCGTCTTCTTTGGCTTCAACAGAGCAAGGCCCACATGGCCCTAGTCGCCTTAACCCAAACAGACTGGTCGTGCCAACGGGGAATACTCGCCGACGTCGTGTAGGGGGTAACCCAATTGTGACTGTTGATGTACATGTGAAGGAAGAGGAAGAGGAGGATGTGCCTTTATGGCCCGCTGCCGCTGGCGGAGGAGGACCGCCTGTTCCGGGTGATGGTGGTGGTGGTAGCGGTGGTGGTGGCCCTCCAGGTGGCGACCCTACTCCCTCCAGCCCCCATGTTGAACCCGTAGACAACCCAAACGGCAATGTCAGCACCAACAGTTTCATCTCGTCTCATCCCATCCTTTTCGGTCTCCTGGGGCTACTTGTGGTTGGCGCTCTTGCCTCGTGGGGAGTCTCCTTCGGAGTACTTGGTGTTTACACCGTGCGGTTTGGCGTGAGCGACGGGATGAAGGAGATGGTGGAGGAAGTATGCCGTGGCATGGAGAACGTCTGGGTGAGGAGGAGCGGCGTCCTTGCAGTTATTGTTGAGCATCTAGGCTCCATCTGCAACTACGTTTTCGCTTCTCTTGCCCCTCTCCAAGTGCTGCTGGCTGACTACCTCGGTCTTGACATTCGCCAACTCCAGCGTTACGGAATTGGGCTCAGGTACTTCCTCGTGGATGTGGGACTGGACGGCGTAGTTGACACTGCCGTCCCAATTGTGGAGAGGCTCGGGATGGCTTTTGCTGCAGATGTTGGTGTTTCTGCTATGAATCGGATCATACGGGGGGTTTCACGCAGTCTAAACCATCTTGTCGACCGAATCTCCATCCATGATACCCACGAAGGTCCAGCTGCAGCTATCACTGACGTCGGCCGGCATAGCTTCCGTCAGTTGGACAGGGTCGTAACTTCCCTCAAGGCTGCCGTGACTGCGGGGAGTCTGGTCTTAGCCTCAGTCCTGGCTTGTTGCTCGGGAATGGTGGATGTCTGGGGTGGCGAAGGTGCTGTTTCGAAGAAGCACAGCGCGTTTGTCAACAACTCTGGTGGTGGCATTGTGTGGGATGGCCATAGTTCTCCGCCCCCTGGTGAGTTACCTTGATCTGACTTTTATTCTGGCTGGTGCTCATATCATTATCAGAGACGTATAATTTATATGCAGAAACTGTACCTGCTACCTTCGAACTTGCGGGCGGAGTATACGTCTCGGAGAAGGTCAAAGGCTACGCCAAAGCTACACGGGATGCCCCCCTCGGACGTGGAACCCGTGCTCGCCCCACCATCGATTGGCATAAAAACTTTGCCCGCCTTCGATCTGCCAGTGATGCCACGGCCAAATCCGCTTCTACTGGGGACGTGGGCACCCCAGCTATAGCATTGGATATGGTAAGAGCAACTGCTGCTCCCTACGCCGTGGATGGTTTTGATTATGGTGTGGTTGAGGATAGCATCTTCAAAGTCTCCAAGGTGACTACTGATAGTATGTCGCTTGTCCACCTTAATTATAAAAAAGTGCTCTCTGACATTTATTAGATGCCCCGTCCATTGCTCAAAAAACCCAGGCATCCTCCGATGCTAGTTCCCCGCCAGAAGACACAGGACTCGACACCGTACTTGTCTACGACCCACTCGATGCATCCTTTACCTGGTCCTACAAAGGCAGCATACTGCATGATCACGATTCAGTGTCACTCTTCTCACAGCTTGTCTCCTACGTCTTTGGCGTTCCCCACGATTTCTCTGTCAACCTGACCTTCAGAACCATCGCATTCCCCTCGTTCTGGCGCGCATTCAGCATCTCTTGCTCGGGTGTGCCTCCTGAAATCACACAAGGTGTTGGAGGGCGTGAAAAGTATCTGGGGCAAGATTGGAGAATATTCTATCGTTACAAACCTTTCTGGTGGCTTGGTGTTTGGGAAGCTGTTCTAGCGCTGGCATGGAATATGGGCAAAAGGCTGGTGATGGGCGCTGGGATACGTGTTATAGACTATCTTGTCCAGGTGGGGATAGCAACGTACCACCATTCTTTCTTCATCTGGCTGGCTGTGAAGGCGGTGAAGACCATCTACCTTGTCGTTTGGCCCACCGCCAAACTTGCTGCCGTCGCTGTCGCCACTGTCGCCAAACCGCAACTTCGTCACGAGCAAGGTCTAGTCAACACTCTGTCGACTATCCTCTTTGGCGTCCCATGGCTTGTCAAACTGCTCTTCGACTACACGGTCTTTGCGTTCCTGAAACGGACTGTGGCCCTTGCGGAATTGGCCTATCGGTTGTTGGCGGACTGGGAGTGGTGGATCGACACGAAGGTTCTGGGCTACTTTGTTTTTGGCTTGGTGTGTTTGCTTGCGTTTGTGGTGCTGGTTTTCAAGTTCCCGCCTGAGGACGAGATCACGATGGAGGATTTGGAAGATTCTTACGACGTCGAGGATCCACTTGGGGACTCTGATTCTGAGGGCTATGGCGACGACGACGACTCTACTGCGTCTTTTGGTCGTGTAGCCTCTTATTCACCGTCGGCGGAGGCAACATCAACTCTTGGTAGCTCATTGGCGGGGACGGGTGGTGTGGATACCGAGTGGCGGGGAGAGAGTGGGGGAGCGAAGGAGGGCGGGGAGATGGACGTGGACGTGGACGCGGTGGTACATCGTGGGGAGGCGGTGGATGGTTTTGAGGGATTCGTGGTGGCTGACGCTCCTGCTGCACCTGCTACTGCTTCTGCTGCAGGCACTGATGCTGCTACCACTGGTATTCATGCCAGTTGTGAGGAGGCCTTTGCCGAAGTTTCGTTGGGGACGGATGTCCCCGAAATATGGGTATACATTGAGGAAGAGGGTGGTTCTGACGGGTTCATGGCGGATGATGCTTTGGCTGCTACTGCTGCAGGCACCGACGCTGACGCTGATATTACTGGTGCCTATGCCAGCTGTGAGGAGGCCTTTGCCGAAGTTTTGTTGGGGACGGATGTCCCCGAAACATGGGTATATATGGAGGAAGAGGGTGGTTCTGAGGGATCTGTTGGGGATGATGCTCTTGCTGCTACTGCTACAGGTGCTGACATTGATATTGCTGGTGTTCATGCCAGTCGCGAGGAGGCCGTTGCCGAAGTTTTGCTGGGTTCAGGTGCTGCGGAGGGTCTGGTTCAGGACACTCCTGGAGGAGCTGGTACTGGTGCTTCAGAGCAAATGGTATGCATTTACCTCTACTCAAAACTTTTTACCTAACCGCTGTCTAGATTGGACGGATGCTACTGGCGATGCAAGAACGACTTTGTGCTCACATCGACGAAAAGTTAACCGCCGGTTTGTATATGCAAACACTGCAGGTTCAGAGCCAGTTCAAAATGCTTGAAGAGACTCACTCTCGCTCTGTGCGTAGCCGTCTATTTCTTCGTAAACTCGGTCATTTCTGATTTTCGGCATTCTTCGTGCAGATTCTGGCTCTTGAACAACAGATGGACAGGGTAGAAGCTCAGGTGTGTTGCATGGTTTCTGTCATGATTTGTGTGTTCTAACGTGTGTCTGGCTTCAGAGGTTCCGCCAATCGATCAGCCCTCAGCCGAAGGTTGGTCAAACCAGTGAAACTGTGGTCAAGGACTTTGGCGTTGTTAACGATGTAAAACAGATGGTGAGTTGGTGTTGAGCTAGATTGAATTAAGGGTGCAAGTTTTTTTGACACCCTCCTCTAGATTGCCACTGCTCGGAAGGAGGATTCCACGGCACGCGTCCTCTCGACGTCACCACCCACCTATGGTACCTTCATCCTGAAGCCTGTTCAAACACCCATGTTTCTACGACCTCCTGCTGCGCCGACCCCCCTCTCAGATCGACTTTCCGCCAGTATTCCCGCCTTGACAAGGTCCCGACAGCCTATCACTCCACACCAACTCCCCGCACAATCCGGGAATGCATACGACGGTGATAGCTCTTCCGCCGAATCGCTTTTGCCCATGTTTGATGATTCGTACGGCTCGGATGGACGTGTGGACATGGATACGCCAGGAAGCTCCCAACCAACCAAGAGTCCACTGGATTTCCTCCACCACCGACAAAGCTCCAAGCTCGTTTTCTACACCGAAGTTGAACCAAGCTGTAGCACCGGAGATTGTCCTTCCCTGCCTAGGATTATTGACCCTTTACGCTCGTCGGACTATTCCGACGTGTTCAAGCCAAGTTCTGACTCACGGGAAGCGAGCGTTATCTCAGATTCGGGTGGGAGTGCCCAGGACAAGAAGGAAACTCATGGGATGACTGCGATTCTGGTGAGTTGAACCCTTTCCTTTTTGGGAGACTGTACCTTACGGCTGCTGCTCATAGGCCAACCTCGATGATGGCAGTACACCGTTGAAGGACATCAAACTGAAGGAAGGTCTCGACAATATGCCGTCGACGACCCCCCTGCAAATCCCCGAGGCTGGTCCCTCTCAGCCCGCTGGGTCTCTAGGCCCAAGAGAATTCACGAGGTCTGATATAACCGCACAATCAACTCCCATAGTGGTACGCATGTCCTGTCGTGTCCAGTGAATCGTTGGCTAACACTCCTCGTTTGGCGACAGATTCAGAATATCCATCGTGATCCAGCCAATCATAAACGTGGACACGATGAAGTTGAGCAGCAACGGTTGGACGATGAATCAGAACCCTCGGTTCCGCACGATAGCAATGCGGATTCACTGCCCATCACTAACAGTTCTGCTCGCAAGAGGAGGTGGAGGCGCACCAGGGGCACCAGGGGCAGAGGCCGCGTCATAAACACGCCCCCGCTGGATCCCGATGACGATCCTGACGCCGCCGCGTCTGATTGCGAGGCCGGTGGCTCCCACTCTGTCCCTAAACTTCCGCGCCTTGCTGTTATTCCTGAAGTAGGACAACGCCTACGGGATGTTTTTTCCGAGGACCGAGACTATCCTAGGCTTGCTAGAGATGGTTGAAGCTCGATACTATGCCTACTCTTCTTTTTTATTTATAGCATGTTAGTATTCTATATATATTCGATACCTATCTACTGCGCCCTTGTATCATACCTTTATGAAAATTAATCCATGCCAGCGCCTTTTTGAAACCTTGCCGTTTGTAGTAGAGAAGCGAAAGGGCGTCTTGAAGTGATCACCAACGGCAACGGATTTTACTCTTTGATTACCGTGCAACTAGGGATCCTTATAATTGAAGAAACGAGAAAAGGGAATATGGAGAATCACGGGCACATTTACCAAAGATGAATAAGCGCCCAGGACTTGACAAACCGTATGACAGTGGCGGACTCCCTAAACGTAAGTGCACTAGATTCAGCTGCTGATTCAATTATATGCTGGGTCTCTTTTGCGGCCTATACAGTCGCTTTGCCGTCCTGAGGGTGATGCGGAGATATCGTATCTGAGGTATCTGAAATAAATCGGTCAGCAGGGGCCTTCTTATGTGCTTAAAATAGCGGTCCTTTCTGCGCCACCGCCGACAGCAATGTGCACTCTAATTCAGTACTCCAGCTTGTTCTCATACTAAAAAGTCAGCATGACCAGCTGAGGCCTTCTGAGAATGGAAACAACGTTTGGCCAAACCCCTGGAACTCGAACCGCCATCGTTGTCTGTGTATAAAAAGGCGAGAAATGTATGCGAGAATTAGAACCTCCCATTTCAAATACCAATAAGCTAATCAGACATGCGTGTTGACCTTCCTCCTGATAATCCCTACGCCAACGTTCCGGAATTGGCAAAGTTATACGACAAAGGGAAGGAACTAATCCAAAAGGTACCAACGTTTCTGCCTCTCGAGTCTTTGCTGTAGTAACACCATCTGATGTCGTTTCAGGGGTCCTTACTTGTCGAGAGCAAAAACATCGCCGGAGCTGCTGACTGCTACAGGGATGACGCCGTTATCCAGTTCTGCAACCTACCTCCCACTCAACCAACCAGAGCATCGAAAGAAAACTTGCTTCGATGGGTATTCAACATGTGCGAGAACATCGAGGCACAGTAGGTCTCATACGCCAACATAACTTTAAAACTCGACTCTAACCTGTCGTCCAGCATCAAAGGCGTAAATCTTGCAGATGGGCAGATAGTTTCCGAGTTCAACCAAGTTTGTCACTTCAAAGATGGAACTACTGAAGTCCTACCCATCGTTGTCACAATACGCGGAGACTCTGCTGTAAGTAGTCTGTCACTTCATACTAGTAATCGAATCTTCTTGATGTATACTTACCCGTTCCCCCACCATATCAGCTGCTTGAAACCGGAAAGATCGGCGATATGGTGCTTGCAGGAGACTTCTCCACGATATTGCCAAAGGCAGTTCTGTATGCAGGGCCTGTTCCTGAGGTTTGGTAGATACTGCGTAGCTCGTATCATGCATGGTTCGAGATGTACTTGTACAGAAGTTTTCTTCGCAGGTATCGATTGGGCATCAATGAGGATATAAAAAAACAAGCTACTACTATGGAATACATGATGATCATTTACTTCTACTCAATTGATGGGCATCGAGCAGGGGTCTGTTATCGTGCCAAACAGCCTAGCATTCCCAAAACTATGAGAACATAATTAATAGTGAGAACCACGCAGAATGAACCACAATAGTCCAGAAACATACCAGTCGCTTCTTCCTCGCCCAGATACTGGGGTCAACACTTAAGCGTCGAACTCGCGCCTCCAGGCCTTGCTCCTGAATTGGGGCTCGGGTTCGCGCCTCCAAGCTTTGCTGCGGAACTGAGGCTCGGGTGCAGGCTCAGGTTCACGCCTCCAAGCCTTGCTCCTGAACTGGGGCTCAGGCTCGGGTTCGCGCCTCCAGGCCTTGCTGCGGAACTGGGGCTCGGGTGCAGGCTCAGGCTCGCGCCTCCAGGCTTTGCTGCGGAACTGGGGCTCGGGTGCAGGCTCAGGTTCGCGTCTCCAAGCCTTGCTCCTGAATTGGGGCTCTGGCTCAGGCTCGCGCCTCCAGGCCTTACTCCTGAATTGGGGCTCAGGTTCGCGCCTCCAAGCCTTGCTCCTGAACTGGGGCTCGGGATCTCGCTTGAGGTTGACTGCAACCTCGGCCACATCTCGCTGCGCAACGGGTGCGGCGCCGGCGAACGTGGTCAGGCCAAGCATGGCGACGAGGATGAAAGAAGGGGAAAATTGGCGCATTGTTGGTGAATGGACGTTATCGGTATGTGTATGTTGTTGATTTGGGGTATAATATGAGATAGACCAGGCTTCTGGCTTGCTGGGTATTGGGACTTGGGAATTGGGTATCGTATCGGCTGGATATGGGTACAAAAGAGCGTGTGGCGTTTCAAAATCGTTATAAACAAACGGTCGTAAAGTCGTTAGACTCCGGGGTATATCGCGGGTAGCGGTGAAGACAAGAGAGTTAAAAGTAAAAATAAGACGAGGACAGTTTAGTACAGCTGCAAGCAAGAGAGCTCGAGAGAGAAGAAGATTGTCGTATTAAAACTCCAGCTGAGCTTTGTGTATTTATGCACCGGGCGCTTATTATACTCGCGCTATCGACATGTCGCGACCAGCCAATAATAAGCACGTGGCTGAGTAGGCGTTGCTGAGGTATCGACGGTCCATGCTCTGAACCCTCCCTTGTGCTGCAAAAGCTGCAACGCAGGGTCACAATAGGACCATGCTCAAGGCATGGAAACCTAATGGCCCATTGTGGCTGTACATCTTCTCGAACGTCGGGAGAATGGGGCTTCCGCGGCGCGCGCCCTCTGTTCCACGCGACGATACGGGACATTTGAATGTCATTCTCCCTTTGAACACAATAGAGGGGGTTGTGGATGGCGACATCGACATTATGATTACAAGCGCATTCATTGACGACGAACGCCTTGTTGGTCGATGGCTACGAGGCTCTATTTGTGACTCAAGCGTCTCTAAGGCTGGCCGCCGACGCTAAGTTCTCTTCGGTATTCGTGTTCCTGATGACAAGCCTGACGTGACAGCAGCAAAGTACAGAGAGGGATGACGAGCTCCCCCAAAAGTAAGCACTGTCGCTGTCCATCCGAGTCAAACTCACAATTGCCTCAGCATGAAATCCACGCGGTGCTCCGACCAGCACTAGCCCGGCGACCCTCTCTAACGTTCCCAACGGCGCCACGGCTCGAGCCTAATTTGATCCAAGTAAAGAACTTTCAGAAAGCTCAGAACCAAGGCCCGATCTTTCCGCTCAATATTAGTTCTCGAAGAAGCATACGCACACGCTCATTGGTGACTTGGATGGATGTCCGGATGTCCGTGCGGTGCCCTGTCTCTGCACCGCTGACAGCATGTCTGGGAACTGCCTGATTAATGAGTTCGTTTATCTGAATGAACTTCGCGTAGCACTGCTAGATGGCGTGACGAGGATATATATAGGATGTATTTCAAACTTGGTGCTGTTTGTGCGGTGCTCGTCGATTGATGGGTCGATTCCTGAGATTTACTGTAACATACTCGGAGTCGCTTAGTAGTTCAAAAATATATAAGTGCGTAGAAAAGGAAAAGGAAAAGATTTTTGAGCGTACGCCTTGAACCATTATGCACGGCTGAACCTCAGCGAACCAAATATTGACGTCGCATACTACCATCCCAGAGCTCGGGCAGACCTTGTGACAACCATCCTGCCTCGGGGATGACGCGCGGATTAGCTGAGACGAACGCTGATAACCAACTCAAAACTTACACATGCATCTGCATCTGCTCAGGAAACGTGACCTGACATAGTGGTATACACAGCGGGCCCGAGCCATTCAATATAGTTGAGAATGAAAATGGTGGCGCTTTACTTATGTAGTGTGAATACACTCCAACGGATCTGTCAAGCGGATGTGGAGGATTTGTAAGTGACAGTGCGAGGGTACCGTAGGACCATCGTATCATTTATAATTATGGTGGCGGCGTCAAACTGATGACCACTCACTGCCTGGACGAGAAACATCTACAAGTAGAGTCTAGACAGAGAGTTGAGGGTATGTCACTCAGCTGTTTGATTTTGATATTCATGAGGATACATTCTGGCAAAGTGTCAACATGACCAGGCAAATAACACGAGGCAAGGTCTACCGTTCCGCTAGACTCTAGGTTCATCTCCGGACTAAAATTGGAGGAGAGTGACTGTTTAAGTTATACTTACATGATTGTGGTTTGGCGGGGTCAGGCGGTAAACGCCAACAGCGAGCTTCGGGGAGAAAGGACCAAGAGAAGAATATAAGCTCGGGGCAGCGAAAGCATAGCGACATTAGCCTGCGCTAAATGGCATGATAGGCAAAAAGGGCTCATAGATCCGTTGAAGGAGCATGTGCAAAAGTGAGAGCCTAAGCGGGAGAGCGCTGCCGTAAGCGACGCGGACGGCAGTCGAGTGACCAAAAGACCACAGAACAAGTTCCAGGGGAGCAAAATAGACTTCCTACCTTGACCACGTTCCAACCACGCTGCATATTCTGATTAGAGTTTGGAGTCGGAGTCAGGGATCGGAGACGCCTTGTCCCGCATTCCCTGTTTCGAAGCGATCAGCCTCGAGGACAAAGCCTCTTTGCCCATGTAGACGCCAGTCGAGTGCTTGATCTGGATGTTTTTAGCAGAACCCTGGAAAAAGTTACGTCACGCCTGCAAGAGACATCGTTTTCTCGAGTCTAAGCAGCATGTTGGCAGCCTTGAAGCTGGTGCCACGATGCATAGGAGATGAAAAGTCTAGTTAGCAAGGGTAATGTTGGACTCGGAAGAAAGAAGTACGGCGTCCATGCTTTTGGAAGACGAAGGAGCCAGAATGGTAATAGTCAGACGGATCTTGGTGAGCCACGGCCGTTTAAAGCGGCTAAACCTGTCAGAAGCTGCTGGTGGTTTGTTGACTTGGAGCAGGATATGTAAGGAATTCAGGACAAGTCCGAGTTCAAGGCCGGTGGAGGGTGGGAGATGTGGCTGTGCGCTGGCTGACTAATTGACGGCGCCTTTTACGCTCTGACCAGTGCTGTTGTGTTCTTGCTCGTACCGCCATAAGCACGCAGAACTTCATCCCCCTTTGTCTTGTCTACAATACGACATCCATTCGTTTCCCATTACCTTACTACCAAAAATCCAGTGCCTTGGTGGCGCATAATATCTCCTTTCTTTCTCCGACGCTACTCCTAGCTCTTCCGGGCAACACATTACCAACCACACCGATCCTGGAGTAGCGAGAGGAAGTATAAATTGAGATGGGCCAGAATGGGTCGAGGGTACAGGGACCCACCGGGTCCTTGACGAGAAACAGCAGTAGGACTAGCGGGGCTACAACTACCAGGACGGCAAAGACGAGGACGACTGCGACGACCACAGCAAAACCGACTGCAACGACTGCGACGACCTCCACGACACCGCTAACAGCAGTGAGCAAGGAACAAGTACACGACAGCACAGTTACTACGTCCACATCTGCCTCGACGTCTGCATCTGCAACCGCCTCCTCGTCATCATCATCATCGCCATTTGCATCGACATCGGCGTCTGCTTCGACGTCGAGCACGATGACTGCGTCCCCCGACGAGTTTGGACTCGGAAATGGCCATACATTGTCCGCTACTACTGGAACTGCAAGACCGAAGGAGGCTAGACGGGCTAGCTTACGGAAAAGCGTTATGAACCTCGTCCGCGCTCGTGCTACATCCTTCAGCAGTGTAAAGGCAGAGGGAGAGGAAACAGGGGATCTGAATGAGCGGAAGAGCGACAAGGACAAGGACAGGCGCAAGTCTTGGAGAGGTTCGAGGAGATGGTCGAAAGCACCTCTGGATTTGGTCAATGGGTCTGCAAATCCAAACCCTATCCCGACTGTTGCAGAAGAGAGGGAGGCTGAATCACCAGCCCCGAGATTCTCTGGTGCTGTTGGGAATGATGCAGCGGCTGTGGAGGACGATGCGAACCCGTCATCATCAACATCGTCGACGAAGGGCAAGGAGCCCCAGCGCTACCCCAACATCGACCAGGACAGCTCTTTATCACCATCTGCATCGTCTTCTTCAGCATCAGCGCCATCTAATGCACCTCCACAAGAATCTACCAACCAAGAAAACTCAACTGTGGACGCACCAGTACCGGTGGCCACTCTAAACCCTCCCAGCGCCTCGACGATCAATACGGCTATCACTGGCGGTGCGGGTGAAGAATCCAGCATGTCACAAGTTGTAGAACCTCGTCGTGAACCTGTCATTGAAAGTGGCGTCGCTGCTGCTACTATTCCAACCTCAACCTCTTCTACCTCCACTTCCACGACTACGCCATCACCATCGCAGCGGTCTATGCCAACTGCGGCGCCTGCAACTACCACTCGGGCTGCTGCTGCTACACCTGCTACTGGTACGACAGCTCCAATCAACCAGCGCGCATTCCCTCCCCCTGGAACGCTCGTCGTTGTGCAAGGCATCGTGCATACGACGGATGTGGCGCGGCCCGAAGGGAACGGAAGCAACAACAACGGTTGGGCGAACGGCAACTCACGGAGCAACAATACAAGGGGCACAAGCCCTCGGCGCAGGAGCCGTCGCGGCGCAAACGCACCTTGGAACGACAGCTCGCATTATCACGGCGGCGGAGATCTCAATCATCGCGCTCCCACACCTTCTTCGGCAAACGATGCTTCCCGGGGCTGGAACCAGCCTGGCCAGCGATCTCCACTGTCACAATCCCCGCCTCCCCATTCCACCAACCCCGATTCGAATGGCGGTAGTACTGGTAGCAGGAGGTTAGATGCACTCCTCCACCCCGGTCGCCGCGGCCATGAAGACGATGACATCTTTGGACCATCACACTCAACCCTAGCCGACAACATCGTCCGTTCCAACACCTCCAACGACCTCCTCTTCAACCACCCCCATCTCCACGCTGACCAACCGTCCTACACCCCCAGCACATCCAACTCGGTCCTCGACGACCTCCGTCCGGACCCTTCCAACATCGAACCTCGACGTAGCTCAAGCTATCACCGCCGCATGAATGACGCACTCCGGCACAGGTATCACCAAGACCATTTCCGGCGTGCAGGCGGTGCGCCTCCTCCCGGCTCTGTCAATCCGCGGGACGGGCAGCCCCGTGGGGGGATGGAGGAGGTCTACCGGCGGGATAGAGAACGAGAGCGTGAAAGTAGGCGGGAGAGGAGGGAGCGGGAACGGATCGAACAGGAAGAGCGCGAGAGACGCGAGAGAGAAGAACGGGAAAGAGCTCCGGCTATTTCCCCGGGCAGTATAGATGTACTTGGGACGTTGCTCAGGTCAGTAGCATCCATCCTCCTTCTCTCATCCAGCTGTGCTAACGAAACGTATCTATTAATCTGTTCTAGTGTCGCTGCAGCCGCTACGGCCGCATCTCTGCTTACCGGATCCGGCGACGGCGTGAACCACAACGGTACGTTCAGCTATTTTCTGATACGCTCCTCGCAAGTACTAACATGAACTTCAGGCAACAACCCAGCTTCCCCCTCGTCCCCGTCATCCCCCGTCAGCGCCACCTCCGACACTTCAACCGGCACTACCGCGACCCCGAGCATCCACAGCGACAGCAACAACAACTACCTCGCCAGTCGGGCCGAGCGTATGCGGCAAGCATGGGGTACGATTCGAGAGAGGCTGGGATTGAGGCCTACACCTGCCCCTGCCCCTCCTGTACAGACAGCCGTCGCACCCGGCCCCTTAGCGGGAGACGGGTCTGCCAACACCGCAAACAACAACACCACCAACAACGACACCGCGAACGCAAATCGTTCCAGACCCAACGGTACCGTCACCTTCCACCCCTCCAACAATCCCGAGCCCAACCACACCCCCGCCCGCAACCCGAACCAGCACGTAACTGACACGCGAGAGCTGATGCTCGCTGAGATGGCTCGGGCGTTCAACATCGGTTTAGGGCTCAATGGGATGGCCGGTGGGCCTGCTGCCGAAACTGCCAACGCCACCACCAACGCCACCGCCAACGCAAACAACCCTGCACCCAACGCTGCTGCACAGGCCGGGAACGGCTGGAGACATGGAGGAGGGTTTGGGTTTACAGGGAGTGCGGGGCCTGATGCTGCCGCTGCTGCAAATGGTGGGAGTGGCAATGGAAATGGAAATGCGAATGCGAACGGGAGTGCGAACGCAAATGCAAATGGTGCAGCTGTGGGCAGTAGCGTGTACGGCAACGGATACGGCTACAACCCCGCGAGCGGTGCACCGCTCCCACCTGAGGGAAGCTTTGATAGGTTCTTGGTGGACCTGCAGGCTGATCTGAGGGTTGCGTTGACCCAGGAAGAGGAAGAAGAACGGGAGGTTCGCGAGGAGGCGGTTGTGGACGCCAGGAGGGAGGGAGAATCGGAAGACGTGAATGGTGGCGAAGAGGTTGTGGAGGAGGAGAGTAGATCGGGTGGGGTTGTGCCATCCAGGTCGGATACTACGATCAACGCTCGCTCGCCTTCCAATGTCCCTGACAATACTTCGACTGCTGCTGAGCCATCGGCTTTGGGTGTCGTGGCGGAGAGCTCAAGGACGCTTTTGGAGGGTGATGGAGAGCCTGTGGCGAGGCGGTTCACTGTGTCCAATGGAGAGAATGAAAATGGAGCGGAAACAGAAACAGAAACCGATGCTGAGACGGCTGGTGCTTCTGCACCTCCCGCTGCCGCTCCTCAATCAACTGCAACTACTCCCCCCACCCTTGCAAGCCTCGAAGTTCCTACTGCAGATTCCAACACGGAAGCAACTGCCGCAGAAGCTTCACCCGCCACAACAGCTGCGAGTGGGTCTGGGAGGATAGACGCGAATGGGAGAATCAACTGGTGGAGATTGTACAGGTTCCCAGCCATCACTGCTCCTCAAGGTGCCGCCCCGGGTGGTACCGCTGCCACGCCGCCAGTCCCGCCCTCTGCCAGCGCGACCACTATCACACCCGCCAGCATCGCCGCCGCCGCCTCATCTTCATCTTCCTCAGCCTCTTCCGGATCCACCGCACCATCCCAACCGTCCACCCAGACCCACACGCGGACGCAAAACTCGGGACTGGCGCCGCTCCTGCCCAACTTTTTGCCGCCGCCGCCTGGACAGACTGTCGTGCCTGTGATCGTGGTTGGGCTGCAGAGCGTCAACTCGGGCTCGGACGTGGCGGCTGCTGGATGGGATGAGGGGGTGCATGGGCCTCTGGACGCTGGAAACGCTGCTGGTGCTGGTGCTAATACCGGAGAAGAGTGGGTTCAACGACCGGCTCAGCGGCGACAACGCCAACCGCAATCACCGCAGCAGCAACAGCCTAGAGTGTACTCGGAGCTCGAAGGTGATGCGTTTGGGTACCCGCCTATCAGCTTTTCGGACGATGAGGACGAGGATGGGGACGGGGAGCTGGAAGCCAACGATTGGGATCTGCATCGCGAGAATGAGGGTGTGGATGTCGATGAGGTGTACGGGTTTGAGCATGCGTTTGAGCAGGTTGAGAGGAGGTATATATCTGATCTGTTGGACAGCGAGGATGAGGAGGAAGAGGAGAGCGACGAAGATGAGAGCGAGAGCGAGAGGAGTGGAAGTGATAGTGAAGAATACGACGACGATGAGTCCGACGCGGGCGATACGGAGGACGAGGCTTGGGAGAGGGAGTTTGAGGAGCGCTTCTGGGCGCGCACGAGGGCACTGCGGGAGCGGGAGGTTTCGCGGACGAGTCCTGCGCGATATCCCTATGGATCCTTGGCAGAACGCAATGCAGAGTTGGCGGCCAACGAGCGATTGGTGGGGCGGGAAGTCCGGAGGGACATGCGCAGAGAGCGGATTGAGGTCAAGAAAGCTGCCAAACGCGAAGCTGCGAAGAGGCAGAAGGAGGCGAGGAGGGAGGAGAGGAGGGCGGCGAGGCGGGCCGCTCGGGCTGACGGGGAGAGGCGGTCGAGGGTTGCTGCGGATGTACCGAGGGGTGTGGGGAGTTCTGGATCGAGGGTGAGGAGACCGAGGTCTGGTGTACGGGGGACGCCTGTGCCCCCTGCGAGACTGCCTGTTCCTCCACCGCCGCCACCGCCTCCGCAGATGAGGCCCAGGACTGCGAACACGGCTGCCGCCGCCGCCGCCAGTGCCATGCAGGCCAACGCTGCTCCTGGTTCCAGGACGTTCTTGATATACGTGATTGGTGGATATTACCCGCCAGACCATACGATCGTCACCGGAGGGTTGGAGAACTTTGAGTCGTTTGAGGCCTTGTTGGAGTTGGCGGAGATGTTGGGCCAGGGCAAGACGCCTACGGTCACCAAGGAGGATATTGATAAGAGTGGCCTGGAGATCATCAAGAGCACACAGTTGATGCAGTATGAGGAGGAAGGAAGGATTGCCTATAGCTGCGTTGAGAGGGTGAGTGCTTTTGTAATTGGCGTTTTCACGAGGGAGGGTATTGATTGATTGATTTTATTTGCAGTGCCTTATTTGCTTGGACGACTATGAAGTTGAGGATGATGTGAGAGTCATGACATGCCGCCATGCGTTCCACAAAGACTGTGTGGACAAGTGGCTGCAGACTGGGAGGAATAATTGCCCTGCTTGTCGGTCGACTGTGAGTCCTTTTATCTCTTTTGCTTCGAAATCATACTAATCCTTGTTTATTAGGGTGTTTCGTCGACTGAGTAAAACTGCAGTTCCTCGTGGTTGCTGCCGCAAACGCAAAAGAGGCACTCAACAAAACCGTAACACGAAGCTCGATGACGATGAAAAACTCGACCGACCTACCGCCATTCCCTATTCATTCCCTCTATTCACATCCGCAAGTTCTCATGCCCCAACTACCCCTTATTTACATGATGCCTACTTGCTTCACACATACCCCGTCATCGTCTTCACCTTCACTCACCTTCATCTCTACTCGCGCTAACCATCTAGAATCAAAGTTTTGTATTTCTGTCTTGTTTTCTGCATCGCTATAATCCACCTGCTACCTACGGGTCCTACCACTATCCATTCCTTTGCATTCATTTCCATTTCCATTGTCATCCCTTTCCGCTATTCATTCTCCATCCATGTTTTGGCCTCTTGTAATTCTTCAAACTGTGTTCCTTCACATCAAAGGTTGTGAACACGCCATGTATCGCGTAAATTTTATCTATCTCTCGAGCTTTGCTATTATCAACTAGTAGCCTTTGATCCTCTCTCATTCAAACTCAAACATTTATGTTTTGTACCCACTGTCATAACTTGCTGCTCAATCCATTGTTTATTTCCTCTTGGAACTGTCAGTGGGGCCGTGTTGTTCGGGTGTTTCCAACCATCCACTTCTGGTTGTGACCAAAGCTTGGGAGCAATAGTGAACACTGCTCTGCTGAATAGTGCACTTCGATGAGGAAACCAACACCGGAGACAATTCCAAGCGATGGTCTGTCACTGAGATGCTTGCGTCATGCTACAAGGGGTTCTCCATTACTCGCGATGCTGGTAAGGTTTACCTGCGAAAGAACCTGATATCTGCTCAAGGAGGAGATGTTGTAGTTTCTCCTTGATGTATGGTGTCGGGCCTCGGTTTAATTTAATTGGTGGGCACAGTACCCGTGGATGGATGTCGCATATCTCTTACCCGTCGTGGTAGGTTTCCAACGCTAACATGTTCCACCACTCACGTTTACCCATGTCATCAGTGCTGAGTTCGTGTAGGCGCTTATAGTAGGTCCGCCGAGGCTTGGCAGCAAAGACTTCACAATACATCTGACTCCAACATACCAGTAAAGCCTACCAGAGTCCTATCAATGTACATACCTACCCGTTATGACATACTAGTAAACTACTAGTAATATCTAGTATGGCATGATTGGTTTCAATTTGATTACAGCCCATCGTGCCCCATTAGCGAGGCGACCCAGCTTACGCTGGCTGAAAGGCTGTGGGCCATCCATCAGGCCGTCGTTGTGAGCCTACCACTTATTTCAGCTATAGAATAGGACATGTACGAGCAGCTGGCATATTTATGTCAAGTCCTTTCACCGCAGATAATCATTCTCCTTAATTCCTGGACGAACAGCGCAAAGACGAACCACGGGCCGAATTTCGGGGCTCGTTGGCATTTGCGCGCACCGCCCCAACAGAGTTATCAATATTCCACATCAAACAGGGGCTACACATCCACCAAACAGGGAGTACTCTAGGAACAATGGATTAAAGGGCTCAAAGACCTGACTTCAGAGTCAGACTGTCGAACTTCAAGATCATGATCATTGAGTTATTGCTCTCGCAATGCTTGCGAATCTTGGGCGGATAATCGCAATTCAGTGGGCGACATCAAGCACTCCTAGTTCAAGTGAGATTGTATCTGTTTCTGACTCTACACTAAAAATTTGCCTCTGCTCCACGGCGTAACGTCGGTGTTGTCCGTCTGAGATCTGCGACCCCTATTGGGATGCGAATTGAAAAGCGCGATAAGATAAGATTGATCTAACACGGGACCGTGGAAACAGCCTTCCTCATTCACATGCCCCAGATTCGGGCGCACCTGACATCGGGAGACCCGATTTCAACGGTCCAATTTGTCGACCTCCTCCTACATATCCCAACCATGAGGCCATCTCCCAGCCGGCTACTCAACATCCTGGTACCCATTAAACGGTAAGAATCGCGTGCAAAGCGTGTAAAATGGCTTCAAGGAGGAGGGTGCTGATCAACCATGCTGGCCAGGGCAGTGGATTACGCTGTCAAGATCCGTGTTAACCCTCAACAGACCGGGATTGACACCAATGTCAAGCACTCCATGGTGCGTCCTTATTCCACCAGTTCTCAAAGTTCCGAGAGCCAGCAACTATATACACGTATACTGACATTGAATACCTTTGCAGAACCCATTTGACGAGATCGGTCAGTCCAGAATGCTGAGGAAACAGAGGTGGTCATGCTAAAATTCACCTCACTCTCCTCGGACGCACATGAACGTTCAATAACACATAACAGCGGTCGAGGAGGCTGTCCGTCTGCGCGACAGACTCAAGACCGAGGTCAAGCAAATCAAAACAGTCTCAATCGGTCCACCCAAGTCTCTCGACGTTCTGCGTCAAGCACTTGCAATGGGCGCCGACTCTGCCATTCACGTCGAAGTTCCAGAGTCGTCCCCCGCTCCAGAGCCTCTTGCCGTCGCCAAAGCTCTCCAAGCCATCATCGCAAGGGAGAAGGAGCCCGTAGACATGGTCATACTCGGAAAACAGGCTATTGACGACGACAGTGGCGTTACGGGCCAGATGCTCGCGGGCTTGCTTGGATGGAGCCAGGCAACGTTTGCAAGCAAGGTCGAGGTCGACGTGAGCAAGGGAGAAGTGACCGTTACACGGGAGATCGACGGTGGAGGAGAGGAAATTAGGTGTAAGCTGCCCGTGATCATTACCACCGACTTGCGGTACGTATTAGGATTTGCACTAGCGTGAACGATGGTTGACTCTGGCTCGGTTTGTGATTTCCTAGCTTGAACGGTGAGTATCCTCTCTTACGTCTTCGTGTTGACTTTCGCTCATGTTCTCCCTATTAGAACCTCGATACGCATCGTTACCCAACATCATGAAGGCAAAGAAGAAACCAGTGGAGAAGCTCAACGCCGAAGCCCTGGGTGTCGACTTTACGCCCCAGCTCAAGACCCTCAAGATCTCCGAACCACCAAAACGTGTTGGTGGTGGCAAAGTCACCTCCGTCCAGGAGCTCGTGGCTAAATTGAAGGAGGCTGGTATCACTGCTGTCTAAAAATAGATTCGAAGCGCGGAAAGCCGTCGTCACTAGAGCACATACCAACACCCTTGGACTAATTCACACTAGCCTAGCTGACGTTGAATAATCAATATGTCCTTCTCTTTGAGGATGGGGTGAAATAAAGGTATACAAAATTGAATTGGACGTCGTGTGGTTGGCTTACATAGCGAATAATGTACCTCCTAGTTGTGTTCGTTCTAGACGATTACAGCCCCCCTCCGCCAAGGATATACTCGATCGCTGCATGGACATTGCCTCCCGTCGCTAGCAGTGCCCGGACATTCTGCTGCGCATTCGAGAATCCCATATCCTGCAGTTGCTGTTAAACATTAGACGTCAGCTTCCATTTATCGAAAGAGAGAGAGAGAGACTGACCTGCAACTGCACCTGGAACCTCTCCTCCGGGGTCCTACTATCAGCAGGAGCAGCAGCAGCAGCAGCAGGTGCGCCGAATCCGCCTCCAAACCCTGGCGCTGCGCCAAACCCACCAGCTCCCGCACCGAATCCACCAGCCCCTGCACCAAATCCACCACCCCATGGGTTGCCCCCACCAAACATCTGCTGCATCTGCTGCATCATAGCCGGGTTGGAGAAAGGGTTCGGTGGGACACCACCCGCACCAGGGGTAGTGTTATTGGTAGCATCCGCGCCAGGCGCTGTAGACGCAGGCGTGGCGGGGGAAGTGACTCCCGTATTGGGCACACCCGGTGCTGGGAAGGCGGGAGGGGGCGCACCAAACATGCCCGGTTGTCCGCCCGGATTGAAGATGCTGGCCATTTGCATCATTGTGCGAAGGCTTTCAGGATTGGACCTAGATGCAAAATGGCGAACCAGCGTTAGTTAATTTGATGCGTCCAAATTTGCAGATGCTGATAAAGGAAAGCAGAGTAAACGACCCGACGTACATGAGCTGACGGAACTCTGGGCTACTGAACGCCTGTCGCATCTGCGGTGCTGTACCAGCCATCTGTGGGTTCATAGCAATAACTTGGTCGATGACTTCCGGATTCGACATCATCGCACTCATTTGCTGCAAAAACTCTGGCGAATTCATCATGTTCTGGAGCTAAACCGCATCCACATTAGCCTCGTCCCACTTTTCGCAAGCCGCCATACGTCCGTACTGGCAACAGCAATCAACAACAGCTCGAAACTCACCATGTTGGGGTCATTGGGATTGACACCCATGCCCGAAAATGGATTGAACCCAGCCATAGCTCCAAATCCCGCGTGGCTATTCAGCTGTGTCAGCGGGTCGCTGGGGCTCTGTCCCGTCTGCATACGCGGCAATTGTGGCGCAGCCGAGGCTCCTGTTGACGATGACGGGGGTTCTGTGCTCCTCGCTTGCCCCTTCACCATATGCACCGTATGCGACGACTGGATCTTGTACACGGATAGGAGATCGTCATCCTAAACGTACGCCGGGTGATTAGATCATCATTGCCTCTCTGTAAGCCATTAAATGGACAACGGAGGGTTTCCTACTTTCAATACACGGCCTAAGCAGCACATTAACGACATATAAAGCTAGAAAGAGGTATTTGAACGCACCAGAGAAAATCAGTCTCTGTCTATCAGCAGGAACCTCCGACTTCTCAGCAATGGCCTGCTTGAGTTCCAAGACTGTCTTATCAGTCGAGATTGTAATCTGCAGCTTCAGTTCACTAGGACCTATCCATTATCCAACGTTTATATAGGTACTTTGCTGCTCCAGAGCGATGAACAGGCGTACCCTTGACATTGACCTGGATTTCGGACGCGGATGACGATTCGGACATGGTGGATGGTGTGAAAGGGGTGAATGATCCTGTGTTTGCGGCTGTTTGAATGAGCCGGGGCTGGCTTTAATGGGCGTGGGCGCCTGATTGCGGTGCAACGCGCCCGGACCTGTTCCTCACTCAGGATAGGGGAAGACGCGTAAAACGCGATTTCCAGCTGGATACGTGCAATCACGGAAAACTGGACCTGTTCCAGAGCGTAGAAGTCTTCCGCAGAGCACCGGCTTTTCGTGAAATTGCGCTGCATAAGGCTGACATTCCAGATGTAGTACGTTCAGCAGCACTGGTAGATCTGACACTTGTGACCTAGTCGTAGGAAGCGACAAAACGGGTTGTAAGCGGTCTTCACATATACCGCGGAATGACTGATAACTCTGCGGACGATATAGCAAATACTTGGTTGCACTCAGCCATGAATTACACGTTTCCAACTCGCCTTTTTGGGAGTCTCGAGTTTGGAGTAATGTGTGCACAGCCAGGCGCCCGGTGACTCAAGTTCAGCTTATTGTCCCTCCCATTGAGGCATTACATTACCAAAATCACGAATATTGTTGAATAAGCTCCACATTTGCTTACAACTTCCGAAATGCCTTCTTATCGCAGAGGTCAACTCATTGAGGTTAATACAGCAAAAGTCGAGGAACTTTTCTGACACAGCACGTCCGAGTCAACAGGTAGCGATCATCTTAACTGGTACTTCACTGTGGGTCTATGAGCACTTGCTGTTGCCCTCATTGCTCCCAAACTTGTGCAGTGAACTTGTGATCCGTTAGTCTATCGTTTCGTGTCACATTTCGAGCTTCATACTAACGAAAGACTCCGTCACGATCAAGGCCTTGTCAGGAGGGCACGATCTAGGGACGAGGAGACAGTAGTAACGTTACTTAAAGGTCACATGTAGATGCATAAAGGCTACCTGCCGACATACCACCATGTACTTTTGTTATGGTCAAGTCAGGCTCGAGTCACGCACACCAACAAGCGCCAAGGACGGTATCAGACTTCAGGGCAGTTCCGGAAGTCCTTGACCGATCATACGCACCTGTCTACCGGCACAGCAAGGGACCAAAGCCTACTAAACCCCATGTGCCCTACCCACACATACATAACGATTAAACCGAAAGACTCCGAGCCCGAATCGATGACACTATTCCGATTGAATGAACAACAATTGGAATGTGCATCTTGCGAGCACACATCTACACATGTCGGAGGTTAGATTTGGCAGAGATCGACCAGGATAACGACTGCTGGCTCAGGAGTTCCGTGTACTCAATGATGATACTCGAGACCTAGGCCTGCCACTAAGCGACTGAGAATTAATGTCCAACGGCGGTGATTGCTTTCGGAACATAAATGATCCACGAACCTCGTTAGTGACTTGAATGGGCAAGGCGTCTGCCGAGTGATTATCCCGATTGAAAACAGGGAGATGCCATGACCTTGAGGATCGATTATTTCAACCAGGAACACGATTTACCAGAACGATTTCAGATGCTTTCTTGGATGGATAACCTGATTTAATTAGCGGAATCGAAAGTTACAACCCAATACAGAGAGAAAAGAGCTAGAAATAGCAGCGGAATGAGTGGCGAGTGGAGTAGTTCTTGAACGTCGAGTCGGGTGGAGATAGGTGCCCATAGAGACCATATGTTGATTGAGATTTCAGAAGACAAGCGAAGCCAAGATATAAAGAACAACAACATCACTTTAGGAGCTCCTCCACGATCCTATCGTCCGTTATTTGCGCAACATTGGCACCACGGTAGTTTAGCCGTCTCAAGACATCGATCTAACAAAACCAGGTCAGGTTCTCCGCAAAATCACGATAACGGCGAACAGCGAGCAAGGACGTACCACCTTTCCTCTGGGGAAACCCAAGGATTCGAACTGATCCACATGTGCCTTCTCCAATCCAGCAATCGCGACCTCATCGTCCACCTGCTTGACCGCTTTGCCATCTCCACCTGGCGCGCCGGCGTATATCTGAGCCCAATACCGCGCCGTCTGTTCGAAACTTCCTCTGCTAGTCATGTAGTGCTTGGCCACTTCAGCATCCTGGGGGTCATTGGGTTCGGGCGAGCATAGCAAACTCTGCAACGAAATAAGGGTCGATTTGAGCGTCAGGACCGGTGACCAGGCGTCTTTCAGGATATCCAGACAGATAGCTCCAGATTGTGATGATACATTCGGGTGGTAGACCTTTGTCAGGAACTTCATCTTGACTGGCTGGAATGGGTATGACTCTGGAATCACAATATCCTATTGACATCAATACGAAACGGGTCTCAGAAACTCCGTTGTCCTTTCAGGTTAGCGAAGCACGCTCACCACTTCGAATTTTCCTCCAGCATACGGTGTATCTTCAGGCCCGACGAATGATCCCTTTAGATGAAACGGCGATTCGTCAATCATCTCGATCTTGATACTCGAGGTCTTGTCATTCTTGCAATCTTTGGTAGGATGAAACAATCAGTTAAGGTTTGTAGAGCGATAATCAATAGTATTTACCAGCAATCTCCTTGTTTACCCGTCGTAGCCGTGCGTCCATGATACTTTGAAATTGTTTGGGTAGTGGCGAATGGATGTAGGAATGAATGAAGCAGTGAACGCCAGGCCACAGCGATTGATGGTCGTCGAGAACAATCAGGCTCTTATGTCAGCAATTGATCGACGAATCAGGAGGTGGCGTCCAAGAACAAGCCATGGAAAGGTTAAATCACCGTTTATAACTAAGTTATGAGAGAGAGATGTTAAAGTAGCTGGTAGCATACACACGACAGTGGTACCTGAGGACAAAATAATATGCCCAAGCTACAAACATTAACCCTCATAATCCAGCAGAGCTCCCAGAGCCTCAAGGGCTAATATTAGATCACATTGAGTTCAACTAAATTGCGAACTTTTAGGACAGGATTGCTGTTAGAACGGAGTCTGGTCGGTCACAAGCACACATGCTCCACCGAAACTCGTGGACAGCACCGCTTGTCTGCCTTGCGGGAAGCAGAAAGATTAACACGTCAAACTATGGGTCTTGCGCCTCGTTCAGCAGTCTTCCGAGCCATATATTCCCCATGTGCTATTTTGGCTATGAACAGTACATGTCTCTGCATCGACTTGAACCAAGTGAAGCAAACGAGCACGCAATGACTTCACAGCCAAATAACACTATGGGGAGGATTAACGCTCGAGAAGAAAAGGTGCACTAGGCTTTCAAGTGGGGAGATGGGATGAAACGACTCTGAGAGCCTGCAGATATCTCTTGCAAATTCCCAGGTATTTATACGTTTTCGCTACCAAGCATCCTTGTCCCCGTTGGGTAAGCTCACAACGGTCATCCCACTTCACTTAGGATTATTGCGACAATCAAAGATTATCCGTGGTCACAAGGTACTCGCCGAAGGCAACGCCCTCGCAAACTTTATCGATATCAACCCCGGGCGGCTACAGGATGCGGCCGGAGCTTGTCAAATCGAGCTGTTTTTCAGCGGCAAAACCCCCACCGATGGACCTTGAGACGGACAACCTCCCGGATTGCGTCTCTCCGCACCGCATCCATCCAAAACCAAAGGCTCTGATAAATTACCGGGAAATTCACCGAAACTGGTTAAGGGACATCAGCCACAGATTTGACTCGATATCACATTCACCTTCCCTTTAGAGGCTCTTTACCTACCTCCTTCATCAAAAGTGTGACCCAAGAAGGATAACGGACAAAAGGATGACATCATACTATCTGGTTATCCCAGAGGTAAAAATTGGGCGTCTTCAGACCCCCATAAAGTCCAGATTGCTACCGCTTTTCATTAATTTCTACCGCGTTGTGGTTGTGCATTGCTTCAAATTCCCTATTTCAGGGATTCGACTTGGGAATCAGATTGGAGTCTCGCGTGTCTGATCCAAAGGAATGATCATGACCAAAGCGTCGTAAAGATCGTTGTTCCCTGGTGTTCCGATATGCAGCTGTAGGTAAGTAACGACCGTTACGTCTTGTTACTGACTGGGCAGAACAATGTCGCGGGAGCTCATCCAGCGCAGGCTGCCTCCTCTAGCAACTCCCATCCGCGTCCCAGAGCCACTCAAGCCCATCGATGCAAATCGCGGGAGCTGACAAAAGTTTCGGATCGAATTACCCGTCCACATATCCTTGGCATTGATCCTCGAGCCTCTCGTCCGCAGACTGATCGAACTCTAAGCGATACTCACCGTTAGTGCCGCAGTGCTCGGATTCTCATGAGCAGTCAAGCATAGGAATTCGAGTGTATCTTTTTGAACCCTCCCCTAATCCTCCCTAGGTCGATAGCAGCGTCACTGGTGAAACAGTGGTCGCCCGGCATCAAGGTGGTATTCCGGTGACCTCTAGACTTGCTTTGTTATCCGGACTTTTTATTACTCGCCGCTCAAAGGTGGAACAAGTCTGAAAGCAGAATGCCTTGTGTGAGCGTGATTTCAGTAGTGATTCTCAGGGATGGCTTCACTTACTCGTCCGTTATCGCTCCACTTGCATTGTCGTCCAAAAGCTCGCATTTCATGCGGATGTATTTGACATTCGACTTGTAAAATGCACTTCCAAACGGCGATAGACCTCGTTTTTCGTACCATTTCTGGCTGGAAACACGAGCATCGCACCAGATGACAGATGCACCCAGGGTCCTTTCTGCAACCGACATTGTGTACTCTAGGAGCTTTGTTCCTATCCCTCTCCCCTGAAACGGAGAGGCACAGGCAAATTTTCGGAATCGAACCGCCTTTTGTCCAGAGTAGTCGTACCGTTCAGCCGCATTATCGATGGGAAGTGGCTCCAAGAAGAGTGAGATCACCGCGATAGGCTCTTCTGACCTCGAAAGCCCAAACGCAAAAGCGCCAAGATGCGTACCGGTTTGATCGTCTGGCAGAAGGACATGCGATATGTCTTTGTCTGGCCAAAGTACGGAGTGGCGAAGAGATATGGTCTGTTGAGCGTCGATGATCTTACACCGCACTTCTAGATCTGATATTGAAGGCGTGGTGGTCCCCATAGTCCTGCTGGTATAGTCAATAATTCACTCTTTCATGAGTTTGGTAAAGATTGGTTGTGTGTACACACTTGCGGGATGCCTCGAATCAAGAACAGTGATACAAGTAACAGGACTGAAGTTGGAGACGACCAGAAAGTCGAACCCTGTCGCCAGCGGTGTCACGGTGTGTTCGGTATCAGTCCGGAGAGGAACGTGGTCTCTCCGCCGTCCAATCGGGACATGAGAAGTGATATCAGATTTGGCAGTAAAGTTTACATTGTCGTAAGTCACAGCCGCTGACCTGCCTTGATGCTCTATTGTTTTTTTTTGTCGAATTTTATGAGGGGTACATATTAGCGCTAAGTCGCCGGTCTTAGCACGATGAGCAGGGAAATGACGCACTTTTTTGTTCAATGTTATGTACTCGTACGCCATGGCCCCATTAAAATAGCGAGGCTCGCAATGTAGCCTTTCAACCAGGGAACTTGGATGCTAATTTTGGCCTTCATCGTCAACGTGCAGGCTATAAATAAGCCACCGCTGGCTATACCTTTATGGTCAAACCTTATTGCTAGGTAGCCGCTCTGTGTTAAAGGGGTACATACTCTAACAAACCCAATAACGGCGCCTCGCTTCTGGATAGCCATTTCCGGTATGTATCTTGGATGTTTACAAACCGCGGACCTGGACCAGGCAGTAGGCAACGGTGTCTGGGACCATAACCATAGTCAAAAAGCTGCTGAAATGAACGATTTGGAAGGATGCAATCCGTTCCAGTTCGCGGGAGCACTTTGAGACGGTTGTCACAGACCGTGGTGCCCGGTGACATCTACTTTCGGTGGAGGGTAACAAGCCCGTCCTTGCGGCGACTTAACGGGGAAGAGAAACGCCCACAGGTTAACCTATATGGGATCTGGATACTTCGTCGTCACATTTAATTGAATCCCCGTTGTGCCAGGAAGTAGAAGTCCTTGGAAGCGAGGGATACTCACTTGAGTAGCCGAACAAGCGCTCGGCGATATTTCATGGTCCAGCAAGCCCCTACGATAAGGCAAATCGAGTTTCAAAGGCATGTATAATCCAACTGAGAATAATGAATCTGTAGATCAGCGCTCCGACATACTTGATAAGTAATCAGAAAGCTGTAGTTCATGATAAGCCTCCATATTAACACCTTAGACAAGAAACCCTCACCTTCAATGCGCCGGATCTAATGGCGTCTGCGGCATTCTGAACGTCAGGGTTTGCCATCACCTTCGCAACTGCATCCCTGGCGGCATATTCCAAGCCTGCCAGGCTTCCATCACCCAACAAGCCCTCGTTCGCTCGCTCAAGTTCCTCCTCCTCATCCCGTCCAAAGTATTGGTTAGAGGAAATGGAGGTAGCGCCTTGGAAGTTCTGCAACCGATTTTGAGCTTCGTTGACTGCGGTGGAGTCGTAGTCATTTCTGCCAAAGTACATGTCCGAGGAGATCGCCTTTTGGTTGCCGAACTTCTCCCTTGCCGTTGTGGGTGCATCATCGAGGCCTGATGCTGATCTAGCAAAACGAAATACTTCCAATTCAACGAGTCTCATGACACAGACATGCATACACACGTACCGAGTGGAAGTTGTTGCAGTAACAGCGACCGCAGCAGCAGCACCAGCCCCTGGGATAGCACCAAACCCAAGTCTTGGGAATGCAGGAGAAGCCTTGGGATCGGGGCCTTTCTTGGCAGATGGAACACTCGACGCTGACGATATGGACAATGAGGCAGTCTTTTGGGCAAGCTGTGCAGCAGCAGCAGCTTCCTTCTTCGCCTTTTCCTCAGTTTCCTCCCTTGCTCTGTCATAACCGAGTTGCTTGATCCGTTCTGCCTCTGCCAACGCTTTCCGTTCTGCCTCTGCAAAATCGACCGCCTTTGTCTTCTGTGCACCGAGTCCAAGCTTCGACCTTTTGGCAGCCGCAGTACCAGATGCCCCGGATGACGCCGAGTTCAATCGTGAGGCCCCTAAACCTGTGCGACCGGCGGATCGGACTGAGGATGATGAGATTGTTCTAGGAGCCGTCGGAGCTGCAGTAGACGTTGAGGCAGTGGTTGCTGGTGTCGATGCAGCGCGTCCGATGATAGGGGGTGTCGAAGTTCTCGGAGTACCAGGTGCCGAAGTCTTGGGAGTTGCGGGTTTGGACCATGACTCGAAGAAATCCTCCTCCTTCTCTTCCTCCTTTACAGTTCCTGCCGCAGCAGTTTCCATGCCTTCGACGAAGATTCCTTTGGGAAATCTACAAGTTCGTTAAGTATGGCGAGATGAATCTTCGTGCTAGACCACGTACTTGGCGGCATCCTCGCTGACCCGGCGTTCGATCTCCTCCCTGTATAGCTCTGCAACACGGCTGGAATACTTCTTTCTGGAGTCCGAATCGCTCAAGAGAGATGACCCGCCATGTTTGTTAAAGAACTCGCCGGCAGATGCATTTCCGCCCACTTTCATTCGTCGAAGCTGGGCCAATTGCCAACTATCTAAATTGGTCGACCTGTTCATGATAAGATCCTCCTCGTTCCTATGCTCCAGGGTGGTTGAATGACATACCGAACAAAGCTGATATGGACGCCCATATTCCGATGGTTACTTGAACATTCAAGACAAATGTACACCCCAAACGTTACACTCGACCATGTCGGATTCTTTGCGCCGCAATCGAAACATGCCTGAGGTAGATTTGAGTAATTTTGGACTCGAATTGGCCTGTAGATGGCGTACCTTATTCGCCTTCTGTCCCTTCAGAATCTTGAATAACTGCTCCGTCTCCTGTTTCGTCGGTTCTGCCATTTCGTGCTTTACCTATAGTGTCGTCGTGTGTCGTGGCCATCAGCAACGGCGAGGTGCCACGATTGAGGATTCATCATTTCAAGCGGAGATAAAAGAATGTGCCACGCCTCACTGGAATGACTGCAAGCCGGCCGTCGGAAGTTGAACATAATAGATGAAGTCTAGTGTTCATTGAAGTCCCTCAGTCACCTGTTCAGTCCCACCAAAGACTGCTGCAAAAATAACATAAAGAGTCAATATAAAATACAGGTGGCTTATGTACAGTAAAGTAGAACATTTCATGGTCTCGAAGGTAAAGTTCGTCAATGTCTCCAAATCCTGTAAAATCAACATGCGGATCGTAACATCGCTTGCTATATAAGGGACTCGTACTCGATTTACTCTCCAACGTCCATCATAAAGACTCTGCCCATGGTGCTGGTCGTCCTCTGAATTATGTTAACTTTGTTACCCATTGGATCAAAGACTGTGACCGCTTTGTATCTCTTCTCTTCCCTAGGTTCCTCCTGGCCCTTGCCAGCGAATTTGACGCCGAACGTTTTCAACCTCGGGTAAACAGTATCCCAGTCATCGGTCTCGACCTGCAAAAACACGCCGTCTCCTGCTTGGTTCCCGACTGCTGCTTTGTCTCTCTCCGTGCTGGCTTCCCTGAACCGCAACGACCCAATGGGTGTAAACTCGACGAGGTTGGGTGGTGTCGCAACGACGAGCCTTTCGCCGTTAACCTCTTCATCGCATTTGAGGTTGAATTCCAAGACACCAACGTAAAATGACATGGCCTGGGGGATGCTATTGCACATCACCGTCACCAGCGACAGGGTATCGGAGCGAATTAGAGGTCCTACGTCGGCACCCATGATGCAAAATGGTTTTAAGATAAAAAGTTGAGGAGATGGTTAAGGGTGCTGTCTTGCTGGAGAAACTCGTGCGGAGACCTGGGTTATAGAGCACTTGTACCTTTAAGCCAAAATTGAGGAAATCCTGACATCACGACTACAGTGCCTGCACCCATTCTAGATGAAATGATATCACGACTTGCTCCTCGCCCCACCTGACAACGGTCCTCCACCTCCCTCCAAGTATACGTCAGCCCTTCCGACTTGCTGCAATCCTTAACGGTGGCTACGTCTCCACTTGCCAAAAGCTCGTCGTGACGCAATCTCAGAGGGCGCTTGCACAGTGGCAGTTGGATACGCTTTTGGTATCAGCTCCCAATTGGGATCATAAACTAGTAGGAGACCCTAAGGCACAGTGTGTCGCTATATCGGCTCATTGCATGCTTATTGGTGGGCCATTCATCCTTCAACTTTCAAGTGTTACATTGATTCAAGTCATGATTTCTGTATCGCTCTCTTTCTCTCGTCTCAAGCTGAGGAGTTCATACACTGGATTTATATAGATCATCAAAACGCGGGCAGCTTTATTGTTTACAACTTTATGAATAGGAAATTTGCTACAAAGGTCACTAGAGACTAGTCCAAGCAAGGCCATCCGTGTTCATCTTCAAGTCCATTAGTCGTAATTACTCGTAAGTGATACTGCAGAAGTAGAACCCGTTAATATCTCCCCGACCAGAAAGCCAACACTTACAGAGAAACGTCTTCAAAAGAGGAGTTTGCTTTCGCACGGCGCTGTCTTAATTACTAGTCACTGCCTCAGGATCTATTTGATTTCGAAATAGCGAAAAATAGGACAAAAAACACTCACAGGAGAGACAAAGTCACATCACCATGAACACGAGCCTTGATTTGGACATCAACGTCGAGGTTAAGGTCCAACCGAAGCTTGAGGGTGTCCTTTCCTCCACGACCACCTTGACTCTGATTACCAGTTACCGAACCGAGCGTATTGCCCAAGAGGTCGGTAGCTTGACCTGCTGCGTTTCCGACCATCTGGTTACCGCCAAGAGGCTGGAGAGCGCCCCCTTGCTGCTGCTGGGGTTGTTGGAACTGTTGCATCTGTTGTGGCTGCTGGGGCTGTTGGTACTGCTGGTACTGAGGTTGTTGCTGTTGCTGGTACTGCTGAGGCTGTTGCTGGCGCTGCCGTCTACCGCCTTGGACTTCTCGGGCAGCTTGAGGGGCTGGAGGGGATTGAGGTCCGCGTTCGTTATCTTCCCATTGTCCCATGGGCATAGGAGATGCAGATCGAGAACGTGTTTCGTCGGCCATAGTTCGAGACGATTTGAGGTGAGGAGGAGTAGCGCCTATTGCGGTCTAAGAACTTTGGTAGGTATATGTGATGCGGAAGTTTCTTTGAAGGAACCAGAAGAACCCCGGTTCGTGCCTTTTATTTGTTGGAATATCGCTTGAAATGTACCTGTTCGGAGTTGGAGTCTCCACAATGCGTCGAGGGCTCCATCGACGTATCTCTATGCAGATTGTGGATTCTCGTCTATCAGGCCTTAGTCCATGCACCATTGTCCTCCTGTAAAGGAAGGAGGAGACACGACGAGGCGTCATATCAGCTACAGACACATATGACGACGATGATGTATCTAAAAGGCCACGAGGCCTCTTCCAGTCATATATTTTCATCACACACGGAGACAAGAGTTGTTATGGCAGTCGGCACTGCCATCTATGTGACGTCTTGACGTCATAGACAGAATCCCTGATTATTATCATTTATTATCATTCAGAATTAGTGAAGAAGGCAAGTAAAATCGAACGTTGGCGACCTCCAACAAGCATGGATATCATTGGGATACTCGGTGTAGCCTGTGGCTCAGTGGCCATCCCTCTCGCAGCGACCGCGACCGCCACATCCGTAGTCGGAATATCTCAAGGCGTTAGCGCGCAGCAACGAGCCGCAGCAGGGGACGATTCAGGAGAAGCAGATAAAGAGGACCCACGTCTCTCCAAATTTAACTTACTCGTCCAGTCCGAAGACCAATCATCCTCTGCACGACACTTGCTCCAGAACAAATGCATCGTTCTGCGACAAGGAAAGGTTAGTGATGGGCATAATCTTTCCGACGCGACTTGCACTGACGACCTGAACGACATTACACAGCTGTACCTTGACGGTGCAGATCCCAACTATCGAATATTCAGCGACGGGCACCCGTTCTCAGGCTTCTATCTTGACTACCCAGCGGGTAAGAAGCCCATGGGTCTCGTCAGCACCATCTCCCGCGAGCCACCTGAGCTCAACTGGATCTACGCGGATAGAAGCGACGGCTGTGTCAAGTACGGCAACAAGAGTGCAAGCATCAATCACATCCACGGCGCCTGGGATTGGACTCCTGACAAAACAAGGCTAACTCTGGAAGAATGGGAAGGTTTCGTTGCAGTAGAAGAGTCACCAGGCGTTTTCTTCCTCGCATACGACCAAAACGACGATCACTTGGCGAGTCTGGGTGAGAAGCGTCGAGTCGTGGAGTGCTGCTTGCAGAGAGTATTAGAACCACCAAAGACAGAGAAATAGTTCACTTTGAATTGGATTATTTATTTTGTACCGATGATATCTTTGGAAAAGCGAGCCGACCGTCTTGTTTAAATCTTTATCACACGATTCCAGAGCTGTTGAACGCAGTAGGCGACCTCAAGTGGATGCAAGTGCCACGTTCGAGATTGCGACTTGAAGGAACATTTGAAGAGAGGCTTCGCCATAATCAAGGTTCTTGTACTGTACATTGAAACTCATTTAGTCTTTGTTTCTCAGCAGCACCAGACAGTACATCGTACCTTGTAGGCCGGAACTTCGTGACCAGCACCATATATTCGGAGGTACGACATAGGTCCAGCATTCTTGAAGAGACCGGCTTCCTGTCCTCTAACATTGTACGTACTGAACGACTGTTGCTTCCAAATAGATGTGAAGTTTGTGTTCATAGCATTCAACTGTTGGCGCTATCGATGAGTGATACAGAGTGTTTAGAAAACGGCGAAGACCAACCATGTTCTCGATACCCTGGTAGTTGACGATGTAATCCTAATAGAAAGACGTTAATTCTCAGTTGTACGGGCTTGAAAGAAACTAACGGCATCTCCGGCGTAAATTAAAGTTCGGATCTGTTGGTCACTGGTCAGAAATCAATGTGAAAGGGACCAGCAAACATTCGGCGTACCCCAGCATTGACAATTTTCTCTAGATCAAGCCTCGAATTTCGCATCCAGTCACCTATCTTACTGTCAGAGGTACTCAGGCGCTGAAAAAGGTCCTATACCTGTAGAAGCAAAATTACTATAGACCGCTCTGTTGGTGATCTGGAATGTTCCTTCAGCGCCGATCCTAGCCCTGATAGAGTTGATGTAGTTGGTGAAATCCGGAGGGTAAGGGTCATTGCTGAGCATCGGAACGAAATACACCTGGATGCTCATCAGTCTAATCGGAACCATGTGAGTATAGGGGGACCTACGTTATAAGGTCCGGCTAGGGGTGTCAAGACATTTCCATTACAGAAGGACTGGGCTGCGGAGCAGACAGAGTTGGAGCCGCCGTTATAGCAAGACGTAATCTAAGCTCAAGGTGTCGGTGTCGCTCATGACAGGGTGAAGAGACGGTATACCTGTGTACGGCAGCCTGAAGCAGATGTCCAAGCAGTGGTGCCTCTTTGAATGGTGGAGTTGTTGACCAGGGGGTGATATGGGTTATTGGCGGCGTAGGTAAGGTACCCAGGGTATTGAGAGAGTGGATCCTAAGGTAATACGACATATTAGAAACATACATTGTCAAACAGCGTGCCTTACTGTCAATCCATTCCCAATACCAATACTCTTCAGATTTATTGGTATCCCAACGGTCCTGTTTGCAACGATTGCAGCGTTCTGATCAAGAATGTGCCTATCCACATATGAAGAGACACGTTGAATTAGAGGTATTAGGTGCACTCACGAGGCAAATGATGGAACGTAGTGTCCGCCATATCTTTAAAAAAGCGAGATAGAAATCAGAAGTTGAGGCGAGGAAGACTGCAGATCTTACGATTCGCCCCACAGGTGCAAAGGGCGGTTCCGGAATTTCGAGAAACGAGAGTCGGTGAACCAGATTTGCAAAAACTTCCAGATATCAACCGCAGCTTGCTGTGATGTCCCGACCCTCAAGTCCCCACGGGAGAACCCAACGCCAACCGGCTGGTCGATGTACAGAACATTTGAATCATTGTTCCATGAGTATCGATTGAACCACAAGGATCGAGTGTCGTTAGAGATCCGGCATGGACCATGTGCGCGGAACAGGCCGACCATGCTTGAGCTTCCCGGCTGATCAGAGGAGATTA
This sequence comes from Coprinopsis marcescibilis, assembly GCA_004369085.1. Taxonomy (NCBI): domain Eukaryota; kingdom Fungi; phylum Basidiomycota; class Agaricomycetes; order Agaricales; family Psathyrellaceae; genus Coprinopsis; species Coprinopsis marcescibilis. The sequence continues at coordinate 79,392 of ML210229.1, forward strand.
CAATCCATTAAGTACGGCGCTTCCGGAGCGAAGGAAGAACCCCACCCCTCCGTTGAACCACAGTGTTAGGGGTGCCGTATCAGAGTTCTTGCGGGATTCGAAGAACCAGAACCTAAACGATGCATGTGCACATGTGAGCCGCTTCAGAACTATCTGGGGAGCCGGCTTCTCGTGGTAAAGCTTACCATATGCTCTGGTTTGTGGCAATGTCGCCATATCCAGATGCTTGGTAGACATTTGGAGTTGTTTCTACGAGTAGAGAGGTGAAGACACGTTCGGATTATGAAGGCGGTTGGACAAAGCCCCTAATGACTTACCACAGACACCAGAGTTCTCGACAACGCGAAGCTCTCCGGGTGCAAAGACCGTCGATGTATCAGGCTCTGGTATTCCAGAAACCTGGGGAACATCCTTTGGGACATCACCAAATACGCCGTCGACGATAGGCACTTCACCGCCCAGCGTTGCGGTAAACAGAAAGTGTGAAAGCAGAAAAAACCCCACAAAAAACATTGTGCGCAGTAGTCGTGAAGAAGATCCTAGGCGATACTAGGACTTTATACTTGATGACATGTTTCCTAGGTGAGTCAAGAAGCAACACGGCAACATGGTTCATGAGCGAGAAGCGCGATTCAGCAGCTGGACTATCAGAAAACCATTTTCGGAACCCCTGATATGTCTTCCCACTGGCATGCTTTCGATAAACCGGTGTTTTCAACAAGAACCCCAACCAAATATCTCTCCCACGAGGACTGCCACTCACTTTGGCAAAATATAATTATCTGGCTGTTGCCTAGTGTTGCCTGTCGTCAGGATCTAGTAAACCTGCGAGGGGTCCCTCGGCGATGTTTATTTCCGTTTAAGCGGAACCTCGCTCGCAGCTATGCTATATCCCTTCATATCTATAACGATACTGCCTAGCTCTGTTTGTACTTGATTGTTTTAATTTTTTTTCGTTTGGACCACTTTCTTCATTCCTTTGATACTGCTTCTGAGACTTCTCGCACTGGCCCTGGTCCACTGCAGGGACAGTGTGCGAGTCAAGGCTTATTACACCCCTCTTCCCGTCACACCGCTTTATTTGGAGCCTGCTGTCATCGCAGTTTAGCGTTCTCACCTTTACCTTTTCCCACAGTTTCTTCTTCCAACGTTTACTTTCTAGCAAGTTACAATGGTATCGTACACGCGGAAATTTCCGAAGTCTGTTGTTAGCAACGAAATATATATCCTCAATTCCTGGATGCCGTAGCGAAGCAAGGCGGTTCTTGTTCCGACTGAACGATATTAACGGTAAAATGTAAGGCTCAAAACGGACAGGAAGCTAGGAACTCGGCTACCTTTACTTGCTGTAGATCTCATCCTCAAAGGTAGACTGGATGACATTCCGTATCGATTTAGAAACCATAATTATTTTCTAAACCTAGATTGCCGGGATGCCGCCTCTGATTTCGTCCATATGCGGCAGCGGCGGAGTCCCCCATCAGCCATCTGTCAAACCAACCCTCATCCTAGATTTTAATCTGGGTGAGGCCTCCCGACCCCCCCTCCAGACTCAAACCAGTGTTCTAAACCAAATTCCGTCCCGATGGGGAAACTGCCGTCTCAGCCGTTTCCCCTCAAAGTTATGTCTACCCAAACTTCGGAGTTAAACTCGCGTCTTGCTCGTGTCTAATACTGCAAAAATGTTAAGGGATGACTCTGCGGCACCTTCGTATGCGTTGTAGGAGCCGTCCTTTGAATCCGTATCCTGCGTATACCCCACAAAGTGTGCAAAGTGTGTTAGAATCCAGGTAGTATAGTACCTGTAGTAGATACAATGAGTCTCAGTCACAGTATTGTTGGACTGAGATGTCTAAAGGCATCTAGTCTAGTTTAAATAGGTGAATGTAATAAAGGAACCATAAATGGTGAACTGTGTCCTAGGACACAGTTCTTTGTTGTAGACGACGGATCCTGCGGTGTTATACCACAGATCCCAACAAAGTGTAGCTTGTCGGCCTTACACAGAGGTCTATGGACAACTTGAAGTGTCGCGCGTCAAGGTCCTTCTCTCCCAAGCTATAGATGTCAGAATCGTATTTTGGTGGGTTTATAGCACCGCAGGATGGCCTCATTATGGGGGGGATGAAAGGTACAAAGGGGAGGGGGCATCGGCAATGATTTAATGTATTTAGAAAACCCATATCCTAGATTGGGATACGGATGTAGGATTTGGGGCAAGGGTTAATATTCGAGCTCTGTTTGATGGCTATCTAGGTTTAGAGAATAATTATGGATTCTAAATCGATACGGGATGTCACCCACTATACATTCTATCATATTTCCCTGATTCAACTTCGATCTGACAGTACGAATAGGCGTCCGAGTCCGAGTCTATATGACAGTTGACGAGTCCGTGACTGAGTTCGCAAACAAATATTGTTTCACATTAATATTTGTTGATGCTTGTCAGTGGCTTTCTAAAGAAATAAGCGCAAATCTAGTCCATCCGGTCGATGAGCAGGGAGACTAGCAACCTTTTCTCTCATTTCAATCAATCTAGTCCTTAACAATATGCCCCATAAAAAGGCCAAAAGAACCGTACGAGCCCAGGAACAAAAAGACAAGTATGTTTTAAACTTTATTTGAGCTAAATGTCAGTCTAATTCGCCGAAGGGGTAGCAATTGGGCTCCGGGAAACTATTCCGTCGCAAACGAGCCAATCCCGAAATCTGCTTCGCGTATTCTGGATGCACAGAAGATTAGGGAGGCATATAAGATCAAAAAGCGAAAGTTGGAGGAGGAGCAAGGGCAGGGCCGGAATTCGAAAAGAACGAAGACGGACGCAATAAAAATCTTGCCGGGTGAATCAATGGAGCATTTCAGCAGGTAGGTCTCTATTCTATAAAGTGTCCTTCGTTATTCTGACCAAAACATCAGGTTCGTATATTCCATTGTTGATATCCTCACCTGTCCTAATGTTCCATAAGACGAGTCGAGGATGATCTGCGGCCGTTGGTAAAAACGGCCATGGAAACTGGACGCGCAGTCGCACGGAAGGTCGTCAAGGAAGAAATCCAGGCCAAAAAGGAGAAAAAGTCAAAGCCAAAGGACAAAGCCAAAGACCCAGCTGAAGAACCTGAAGAGGTTTCCAAGTCGAAACCAAAACCAGAAACAGTTAAATTCGACGTCAACAACCGTGATCGCCCCACCAAGGACTTTGTCGGCCTGTCGTCTTCGACTCCAAGACGTCTGAACGACGTTGCACAGGCTCCCCCGGAATTCAAAAAGGCACCCACAAGGCAAAGCAAGGTCACAGGCCCCGACAAATCGCAAAGCGTCGTCTCCATGGCCCAGAAGGTCATGCTAGACCAAGAACGGCTGAAAGCCATTGCGCGATACCGCGAACTCAAGGCGATGCGTAAGCACATAGGTGACGAGCACAAGTAATGGGGATACCCCACCACAGGGGTGGGGTGGGGTTTGGAGATAAGCCTGGACCAGATCAATGAAGCAGCGTTGGAGAGGGCGAGGTGTACCACCTGGTACCAGGAGAGGCACACGACGTGTGTGGCGGAGTTATAGGCCCTGGGTTTGCGATTGTTATCAAGGCAGAGAAAGCCGATCACGGCTGGCAGCTGGCCAGCATCGGGGAACGAACTGCAAATCACTATGGGGCGCAAGGGGCACGACCACGGGTGGGCTGCATGTTTCATTATCTCTAAACCGACAACAATGGGACAATCATTTAACGAACGTAGACTTTGTGGCCTAGGTCATCTACACTTCGTCTGATTCAATGTGTTCTGGTGATTGGGGGTTCCTTCGAGAGGACGATGTCCCGAAGCTTTTCTCGCCACGCAGGGACCCTCCCGCACTGTACCATATGTGAGTGATATATGGTCCCGGGTTCAGAGTGCGTCACTTACCATGCCTTGCATTTACCAGTCGTCCTTCATATAGGCCTTGTGGCACGCACGCCGACTATCCTTGGTTGCAGTACCTTGATCCTAATAAATGAATGGGGCCAGTTCGCTGAGAACGAACCCACAGATCAACAAACAATCACCAGTGATATGATGCCGATGCGACCTCTGATCGACTTACGCTCCTGCAGCAACGCGTAGCTCGGAACGCCATCTAGCTGCTAACTTCTCGCACACTCAGTCTCCAGGTTCGAGACGGACATGTTGCCAATCGTCCAGATTGAGGACATGGGGTTGAGATGCATCCATCGAGTACATCACACGCACCAATGGAGGCCAAAGCATGCCTCTGTGATGGGTTTTCGACGAATGATCGATGCTGCGTCCGGTTTGCTGAATGGCGTTTTTGTTTCTCAGCTTGTTTCAGGAGTTGCAGCGAAATTGCTTTTTGCCACACACGCCAGACCATGCAGCGACGGCTCTATCTATCAAAACACGAGGCCGTCGCTACCTGGTATGCTGGAAGTTGACTCATTCAGCTGGCGGGATCGGAGACCTGGAGCTCAACGTCCTGCGTTCCGGTTAATGAGTCTACAACTCCCATATGGGCTAAATAATATGAGATATGCGTGCATAGTTTCCTATGACGCAGCGCGACTTTTATCTCCCTTTCTCCCACTCGAGCAAAATATAGTCATCGTCGGGACCTTCCAGCGTGAAATTCCAGAAGCGAGTACAATTTAACTCTGGCCATTCGACTTTCCGCGGGTGTAGTGGCGACCCCCAAAGTCCGAACACAACGCTGATGGCAGATTTGTATCGGTTTCGAAAAGGCGCACTGCTTTCCGTTCTAACACTCAATACTCACCCACTGACAACTGGGGCTCAACCAACATACGTCGGTTTTTTTCAAAGCATAGCCTCAGCGATTGATTGAGATGTCGATTTTCTTCGCCGACGTCGAACGGGTGATCTCTTTATGTAAGGAATCCGGTTGATCACACTCCATTCTCATCCGTTTTCTAGGTTATCCTCGACGCTCAATGTGGGCGTTACGACTCGCGTTTAAGTTCGAGGTAAACTTCGCCGTTTCAGAACCGCGGACCATAAAGCAATATGAAGACGGCAAATGACCGGGAAGCAACATGGATTCGAACTGCTCGGTCACGGCTGTTGGTCATTGGTGGAGATGCCACCTCGGAAGCCAGAGCTAACGCATTACCCTCCAGCTTCTCGAGCAATTTCCCGCCAACTGGAAGCATACGAATGTGATGGATTCTACCGCTGAGCCATTAAATTCATCAACGGGGCCCAGAAGAAAATTTCTCGCGACTGCACAAACACCAAGTCATGAAGAGTCACAAGTGGAGTTTCGATATCAATTTTCTTCTCATTGACCGTATGCCAACTTCCTGTTTTACAGGTCCATACAGGCCGACGACATCATGACGGTGCTCCTTGTCGTACGTAGCTCGAAGCTTGGAGATTTTGGATCCGTGATAGAGTGAGTTGTAGTTGTCCGCCCTTGACGGCCCAGCACCGCACTCCATCCGAACTCTTACTTCCCCCCTTCGATCTATTCGTGGCAGAACGATCGTTGATTGAAAGAATAAATTATTGTGCCTTGGCTACATATGGGGGACACCCTTAAAAGCCAACTTCGCTGCCTGAATATCTGCTTTGACCGTTCTTCTTCTTCCTGACCATCTTTTGGGGCACGCCTCTATGCCCGACGCTGAAAAATGTGCACCACCCGTCATCCTCACCAACTTCTATTCCGCCCCCAATAGCCATGGCCTGTCCCAAAAGTCGGTAATCGAGACGGACTCGCTGGACACCCCCCTTTCTACCAAGGCCATGTCCTTCGCTTCCGTCACCGATTTGGAAGCGTCGACCACCAGCAGCCAAGTTAGCCATGATATCAGCAAAAGGGACCAGTGGAGAAGTTTCAGCTGTGTACTTGGCGCGTCCATTGCCCTTTTCTGTGCGTTTGGGCAGATGAATGCTTTCGGGACGTACCATTCCTGGTATTCCCGACACCAGCTCAGCCATCTCTCCCCATCGAAAATCTCATGGATCGGGTCGCTCCAATTGTGGATATTTTTCTTCTCGGTGCGTCAGTTACGGAATTGTGTTGCCTATATCTGGCGGTTTTCTGATATGTGGCGAAAAACCCAGGGTGGCTTCATCGGTCGCGTGTTCGATTCGTACGGCCCAAAGCTGCTAATGTTTGCCGGCAGTGGATTGTACGCCGTGAGCGTCGTGGCAACCAGCCTTTCAACTCAGTATTACGAATACATGCTCTCCCAAGGCTTGTTGTTTGGTCTCGCGACAGGACTCCTGCAAGTAGCTTCTCCCTATGAGTGTTCGATCTAAAATTAATGGGCGCTCTAATTTAATCTCCAGATTTTATCCGTCGCTAGCAAGCGTGTCTACCCATTTCACGACATACCGAGCTACTGCTCTGGGCATCGCGGCCGCAGGATCGAGCCTCGGTAAGCTGTCATGTGTCTTGCTATCAGCGCTTAGATCCCCCGGACTGATAGCACTAAATTGCTAGGCGGTGTGCTATATCCAATTATCCTTCAACATTTGTTCCACCTGCTTGGATATGGTTGGGGAGTCCGTATTACAGGACTGATTAGTACTCTCGGATGTCTGGTGGCAACGATTCTTGTCACGACCAAACTCCCTCCGCAAGAACAATCTGGACATTTTTTCCAATGGAAGAGCATCGTGGACATCCGATTCGCGTTTCTAATAGTCGGAAGCTGCTTTGTCGCGCTCGGTGAGTTTGTATTGCAGCCCACGCTGACGTGGTTTCCCTCATTGTGAATATGAAACTGTAAACATTGACTCACCACCTTGCATTTTAGGCCTATTCACGCCCTTCTTCTACATCGTGGAATTCGCTCGACATTTGTCCATTCCAGACCGCATGGCACTATACATCCTCGCCGTCATGAACGCAGGCGGAGTGCTTGGCCGCATCGCCCCAGCCTACCTGTCCGACCGCGTCGGAAGGTTCAATCTCCTTTTCCCTTCTGCATTTTTCTCCGGGCTCGCTTGTCTCGTGGGATGGTTCTTTGCCAGGAGCATAGCCGTTCTAATGGTCTTTTCGGCCATTTATGGCTTCTTTTCTGGCGCGTTCGTGTCTTTGATTACACCCTGTGTAGCCCAGATTTCGGACCTCAGCGAGATCGGTACTCGCATTGGTATTCTCTACACAGTCATCTCTTTTCCGTGAGTGTCGTTCTTTTCAACATTTTCAGCATCTCTGTATGATGTACACGGGTAACTGGCACTCTCGCTATTCATTCAGCCTGTCATGGAGGTTAAAAATCTTCGTGTTCCGTTGCTCGTGGCTTTATTCCGTCTCCGACGACTTTATGATTGCCTGACTGTTCAAATGCAGAACAAGAGCATCGGGGGCATTTGTTCATCCTTGACACATCCACTGTCACAAAATTCAATTCTTCAGTGACACAGGGGGACACCGAGGAATGAATCCATGCATTCAATATTCATTTGCCTTGTTCCAACTTCTCCACCCCTTCTTTCGGTTATTCCTATTGACCGAAAGCCGTCAACTTACTGATGCTGCGGATGTGTTACAGGTCGTTAATTGGCGGACCCACCGCTGGTGTCCTTCTTGGACTGGAGCACGGCTCCTACACTGGCATGATTGCGTTCTCCGGAAGTACCGTCATGCTCGGGTCCTTGTTCATCCTCCTGTCGAAACTAGCTATAGACCGTCGAGTTCTAGCTCGTGTCTAGAAGCAAGTTGGGCAATCCATTCGTCAGTACCTCTGTGATTCACTCATTGTTCGCCTTCGTGCAAGCCCCTCATCTTCACTTCTTGCTTGTTCTTCCCCTATCACACCGTTATCTGATCTCGTCCCCCGCTGCAATTTTCCTTATTATCCGCTATCGTTCTCATTTACATATTTTGGACACTATCATGCACGCTTATCACCCCGACACAGTTCACGACCCCACCACGATGTTTATCATACCAATTTATCCACTCCATATCCACATCCACTGTTGCACAACCACATCTTAACTTTATACCCTGTATTATATTGTATTTGTAGCGATCCCAGCTCAAAAGACACTAGTGATCTAGGAAGGTTTATAGAAAGGGTGGTTAAAATGGCCATAAAAATGTGCTGCATGAATTAAGATATAAAATATGGTTCTGGGAAAGCGAGGGTGGGGAATCGATATAGGAAAAAAAGAGACCGTGGTTGAGAGAGAGTCCATCGATGTCAGGTACTGAGGATGTCTGCCAGAACTAGAACGTTTCTTCTTCATCCAACTGACCTGTGGGGTCAGGAACCTCAAACCCGTCCTGCGAAGAGAAGAGTCGTCGGAATGTAGCCGAGCAAGGGATACGGACTGATCATACCTCGGTGGAGTAGAGGATCTTCTGGATCGCGCTGAAGACATCATAGACCGGGTTTGTCTCCTTAGGAAGATCCAGTTGTTCCTGAACGAGGATTTCGATTTCGCGGAGCTGAAAAGCAGTAAAAATGCCGGTCAATTGGTGTAGCAAGAAAAAAGCAGGAGCAAGACGTGACACACACCTTTTCAAAGTAGAAATCACGCTCCTTCTCCAAACCTTCGAGCTGGCCAGTCAGTTCTCCGACCTGAGCCTGTAGTTGCTGTACAGCTTCGTTGGGTTGGGCAGATCCAGATCGGAAGCCACCCAGGGGCGTCCTTCCGCCAGCTCTGCCAACCGCGGCAGTACTGCGCGACGTCGGGACAGGCGCGATGGTCGCAGGAGCATCCAGTGCTGCGCCTTTTCGTCGTGCAACGGCATCATATCCTTGACCACCGTAGTTGGCATCCCAGAAACGCTTTATCCACTGCATAAATTCGAGGTTGTCCCTACGCTTCCGGTTAAAATAGCCCCAGTGGGTTAAATCGGACAGCGCACGTACTGCATTTTGCATTTCACCAATCTTTCGACAGGAATAGGCTAGCAAATCGTTTGTTGATTGGTAAGGGCGGTATCGTCAAGGATTATAATGATACAAACCTTGTCGATCTTGTGTGATTTGAAAAAGGTTTGAAGGACCTTGTAATTGACAAGGTATTCATACTCTTGCTTTGCGTTCATCTTGACTCTGTTCATCGGAACATCCCCTACAGATATGAAAGCCCAGATACGAGTCAGCTATTAGATCCAAGCAAAATAACGCGACACGCACCGTAGATGGAGTCCATGATCTGGCAATACGCGCCACCGCTGCCACATTGTTCGATCTTCGTGTAGTTAATCTGCAGGAGCTCGTTCACCCATGCCAGGAGGTCAGTTCTTGAAGCTGTCATAGTCGTCGGTAGTGCCCAAGCGCAAGAACTGTCGTGGTCGAGGAAATGGTCGTGGTGGTTGTGGACAACGATGCTGGAGCTAGCAGCCAGAAATAATTATCTACCTGGCCCCTAAATTAGGGTTAGCTCAGTTAATATAACCCTCGTGCGAGTGGCCACAACAGCATTCCAGGTTGTTCTTGCGCGTCTACCACATTTTCTGAAAGGGTATTCGCGGTATGTTATCGTTATAGAGAGTGTATCTCTCCTTCTGAAGCAAGGTTTAGGCCATATATTTCCCAGTTTCCACTCAAAGCCTCCAACAGCTTTCGCGTTCGCGTCGGCCACAAATTGCCAGAACTTACGGCTTTTATTGCGGTACGTTGCCGTTATATAAAAACTGTAGCAGTATCTAAAGCCGTACTAGGCCACCGCGCAATTCATGTGCGCCAATAGTTCCCACTTGCCGACATCATAGAACTCTAGAATGCCCGGGGCGTCCTTTTCTCAAGAACTCTTGGGTAGAATCGTACAGTTCGTGGAACCAAAGCGGATATATCTGCTGCATCTATGTCTGGTGTCCAAGGCATTCCAGAGAGAGGCAGAGGCACGCTTGTACTCGTACATGGCCTTTGTCGACCCCCGTCGCGCCCAGCTGGCATGCAGAACCATCGTAGAATCTGACAGACTGGCTAGTCTTGTCAAACAGTTCTGGTTCACCCAGGAACACAACCTCCGGCAAGGCCACACACGTCTGCCACGGTCCTTCTGGGCCCTCATCCGCCAAGCTCTCGTTCAAATGCGCAACCTCGAGATCCTCTCCCTCCAAGACTACATGTGCGAGAACTCGTGGATATTCGATGCCCCAGACATCAAGTTTCAACTCATAGAAGCCAGGCTACGCTCTTCCTGGGACAGCAATACCGTGCGGTTTTTGAACACACAGCAAAAGCTCAGATGGCTGCAATTCGTCGATCCACGGGAGACGCTCGGAGCAGGGTCGCTGGGACGCGATAAAGGACTTGTACTTCCTAACCTGGCCATCTTCGAAGGGAACTCGAGCGTCGGAAACAACTTTTTGGCAACCTCCCCTCTCACCCACATGCAAATTGCGGCCGACGCCCACACCGGGGCGAACCTCAGGCACCTCCCAAAAACCATCATATCACTCAACATCCTCGAGCTCCCAGAAAGCTCGGTCGTGACCGTGGTGGACACCGTCAGCCAGACATGCCCTGCCATTCGTCACTTGGGCCAGCTAGCACTCCCCGTCCTACACGTACGTCACTCGCACTGCGCGATCACAACTGATACTGATCTATCTACAGCGAGAAGGCTTACTCTACTGCCTAACACGCCTCAAATACCTCCGCTCCGTGGAAGTCGACATCACCCACTGGTCCCCGATCCCAATCCCCAATGCCCAACGCTCGCTGGCGGCCGAACTCAAGACCTTTGCGCCCAGTCTCCGCACTGTCGTATTCTGGGTCAAGCACAACCGGTTCCGATGGATCCACAACCCTCAGACCCAGTTCTGGTCATACAAACTGGAGAACAATCAACACCGGATGGGTGGCCACCTGTGGTTGCAAATGTAACGTCTCTTCTTGGACTTTAACCTCTGTACTGGTACCGTCGCGGACTTTTTGTGTACATAAAATAGCTAATAGCTACTCTTGCATCTCGTAAGGTGAGATACCGGTTTCTACGCGTTACCTGGCCGGCTTTCAAGAGTTCTAGTCCCGGCCCGGTCCCCAGCCTCTGTACTAGAAGCTTGAGCAACCGGCCTTCTCCACGCCAACCCGCCTTCGTACCCAAACCACATGTACTGCCTACAGTGCGGACCACGAAGCAGCAGAACCAGAAGCTGCACACCCATGAACCCGAGGTTCATCGCTGCATTTGCCCGCCATCCATACTCCACAAACACCTTGGTGCCCACCGAGGTGCCCATAACCTGACCAAGGAAGAACTGCAAAACGGCATCATCAGGCAGCTGCTGCTAATGACATCGCAGGAATCACTCACGACGAGGATGAACACCGCGTTCATACGTGAGCGAGCTTCCGGCGAGATGCTAAGGAGGTGTTAGAACCATCACTGCGGACTCAAGAACCAGAGGGCACGCACGAGAAGATGGCCATGCTTAGCGATACCTGGAGGCTCTGGCGTGAAACATCGAAGCCAAAGGCCGTAACCACAACAGCCGCGATGTGGATCCCCGCAGCTCCCGTCTGGACGGCAAAGAACACGAGTCCAATAACGATGCTGAACAGCGTTGCGTACCAGTTTTCGAACCGGTCGACCGCACGGCCAAAGAGGGGCGCAATTGCCACCCCTGCCATGCCTATCAGACCAAAAAGTCCAATGACCAGCCTAAAAAGGGAACAGCGACATGAGACGGTGACGATTCAGAATCGAATGAAAGACTCACGTCGAGTACTCGTATGGCGGACCTCCGAGCAAGAAGGTCAATGTAACCCAAAAATTGCTAAAGCATGCGCTCGAAGCAAAATTGATGATGCAAGCCTGCACCAGCAACGGTTCCGTGACACTAAACTTGGCCATCGACCAGAGAATCTGCCAATAGTTCAGGTGATCATTCTTGGAAGGGTAGTCCGGGAGGACGAGGTAACTTCCAAAAAGCACAAAAGTTTGGGCCCCAATCGCAACGTAGTAGACGACGCGCCAGGACGCAAATTCGGCAATTACGCCTGCGAGAAGCCGGGCGGTGAGGATACCGAAGAGCAGCCCTGCGAAGATGACGGCAATCGCTGAACCGCGTTTTTCTTCAGGCGCAAGGTCGGCTGCAAAGGGGAGAAGGATTTGGGGCGTGACTGAAAGAAGGCCAACGAGGAAGGTAACAGCTTCGAAGACCGCGAGGTTGGATGTAATGGCAAGGCCAATTGTAAGGGTTGTGGATGCGGTGACGAGGAGGAGAACTAGCTGCCGACGGCGTACGAGGTCGCCTAATGGTGTAATAAATAACAGTCCGACTGCATATCTGGAGGGCAGTGAGTACGGCAAATACTACGCGATCAGAGAAAATGTTTACCCTGCTTGTACAAGCGCTGGAATCCTGGGATTTGATTCAACTCAATTCGACTCATTCATGCATTCCAAACATATGAAGCGTACCTGGACACATCTGCGTAGCTTGCGTCAAAGGATTCAGAAAGCTGGACTGCGGGTTGATATCAATACTCTGGCACTCGTCCCAGTTCAACAAAATGCAGCATACTCAACAGAGGTAGACAATAGTACAAGTTCGCAGCCGCTGTTTAAAAGATTAATTCGTCGCGAACGGCATGAACAGCGTAACTGAAACTCACTGAACATGCTCCCCATCCCGAACGCTATGTTCATCCATATCCCAAAATGTGCTGGCTTGTCTAGATTGTACTGCACATTCTCTGGTACAACCAGAAACCCAAAATCCTTGCGATAACTCCCAGCGTGTCCCTTCTCCTGAATCCTGGGTGATGCGTCCTGTGTGACCGTTGCTAAATCTTTCTCTCCGTCTGAGTCCGCCTGCACCATCGTCTCGACTGCAGACCACAATCAAAAGGGAAAATGGCTCCTTCAAAGGGAATGAGATTGAGACTGAGCATGATCCCTTTTAAGATATCAGTTCGTCTTACTCATTACTCATGGAACCATTGGCAATGACACGATTTGTGATCTTCTCGGATGCTTTCCGAATACGTTAGGAAGGTCGGTCTTCTACCTATCGTATTCTTCTCTCCTCTTTGCCGTCGTGCCGTACCCCACAGGTTGGTTCTTGGTAAGACCATCCTAATTATCGAGTCATTCGCGTCCGGGACGATTCATTTAGCCTCAAGAGTCAACGCTATCTTGGCCAGCGTGCGGCGAGCTCCAAAGCCTAACGATTAGCGGTAACCGGGGTATGCTGAGGCACTGTGGAAATTATCAGTTCGAGTCACGAAGTCTACGAGACAGTCGGAGATTCGAGGTTGAAGTTGGACGGAGATCAACAAGTCACTATCACGCTACTTGTGAGCCGAAACTCACACCGGAGCTCTAAATTTGTCCTGCTCTGACTTTGAATAGTAACCAAAGAAATGCCGAGCAGGGCCTACGGTCCCTGAACCTCCATCTTTTTAGTAAGGTGGGATGCGGGGAAACTTCACACATACTCTACTATGTTGCTAAAGAAAAGAATCTTAGCCAGACCAGAAGGTAGAGCAACGCGCCACTCGAGTATTTCAGATGGGCAGGTGAGTCTCATCTTCGCCTTTCAGTTCGAGGAAAATGATCACTTATAGCCGGAGAGTACTTCAGCTATTTTTCACTGTCTATTATACAGAAAACTGACGAATAAGATAGATTCAAACGCCACGAGTACCGCCTCGGCGCCAATCAGACTTGTCGCCCCACAAAGTTGTGAGGCGTTCGTTGACGAAGGTGCCAGCGGCAATACCACAGAGCATCAAAGTGGATTATATTATATACTCAGCTCAAGGCAATCGCTATGTCCGTATAGGATATACAACGTGCATAACGTGATAGACGAAAGCTTCTTTAACAAGGATGCACGATCGTACTGGAGGCCGTCCGGAACAATGTGACTTCTCTCGCCCGCCTGGCCGTTAACCCAGGGAGAACCTGTCCACCAGCCCTATTCCACTTCGGCAGCTCCTCTGCAGCCACAGTATTCGGCGCTTCCCCGGCGTTCAGTCTCCTGATCAGCGTAGACGACCCCGTGTTCGTGCACCCAACATTGAACGCCCAAGAAACCAAGGCGCCAAACTGATTTGAATTGAGCCTAACAGAGTCGTTGATATCTCGCGCAATGCAAGTTTGGTATGTGCGCAGGTCGGAGATGAGGAGCGAGTGTGCCGTGGACGTGGTCAGGGGGAATGAATACGGAACTTCGGCGCACCCAGTCGTCTGGCAGAGGTGGCCGTACCCTACGGTGGGTAAGCCAATGGGATCGGGAGCTGGTCGAGGTACAAAGCCTTCGGAAGATTTGATGTGGTCAATTGTGGCCGTATTCAGTGCTGGAACACAAGCGCTCGAGCTGGGCAAGCAGCACCTAAAGGTGCTGGGACCCGGGCATAGGCCTATCCCCAACGCAGTCAGCGAGAACGTCTGGATAGAAGTTAGAATTGGCCACGCACCTGTCAGGGTATTTCCGCTTGCACAGCTGCTCGTGAATCGACAGACACCGTTAGTACTGCAGGTCTTTGAGCAGCACTGAACATTGGTGGGATCGTTTGGGCAGAATCCTGCTCGTGAGGTACCGCCACCAGATGAGCAAACCGTCGTCGTTAGACAGACGCCGGGGGTTCCATTTGCGCTGCAAGGATCGTTGATCGCTGCATGAGATAACCCAGCGAAGGCCAATGCCAAAAGAGAGGCAAACGTGAGCTTCTGCATACTTTTGGGCCGGAAGTGACAAGTTTTCTGGGTGTTTGGAGTGCCGAGGAAACCCTTGCTATATATTATTTGGAGCCTGGCTTGGCGGATTCGCGGGAAGCGTTGATTGCACTGTGTTCCTGGTTCTTCGCAACATATAGTAAACCAAAGTTAGATGAGTAAAGATTGGCGCAAGGTCACCACAAGTATAAGAGCAGGTGTCAGATGTCACCCGTTGGTGAAAATAGATGGTTCCAAAGGAACCACGATAACGCGTTATCTTTGGTTATCTGCCCGCAGCTTCTGAGCCAAGCGTGCTGCTCACAGGATTTGTGCTCTCCACAAAAGCATGGTCGTCGCCACATCCAATCGCACGTCAAGAGACGCCAAACTCCGACTTTTCGTCCATGCTTTTCTTGTCATACGACAAAGAGCTGATAGCACTACTATGACAATCAATCAATGGCTGGCGTGCCGCGCTGTGTGCCTTACGGTGCATACCCATGCACATGGCCAAAGTGCTTAACTCAGAAGATAAGGTCAGACTGATGGATTTAGCCCAACTGAAGAGACAAACTGCTACGATGTCGTCTCTTGTTCATTTCGCGGGCTCGCACAAGATTTACACGACATGTTTCAATTTACGACGAAGAAAACAGAGTTCCACTTCAAGCTTCAAACCTCAAGCTCTGCACACGACGCTCGCTGAAGCCTTTGAAAAGAATAGCCTTTCGTGTTGAACGCTAAGCACATTTCCAAACGTGGATCGGGAACTGCTCTCTCGTAGTCAAAACGATTTCAAAGGATGTCGCTTAAGATAAAGCACCCGAATTCAGAGAAGAGTTTGTTCGATATCCAAACGCATATGAATAAGTGCGTCGAAATCGGAATCTTACCCCAAGTCTTTCCAAGCGCCAGGGAAGACGCTTTGATGGGAGCGCGAGGACCTTAATGTCCGTCTCGGCTTTGAATTTGTTTGATGAAGAGCTACGGCGCCATTTGGCTTTGGCGCCCAGAGCTTGTTCCGTATTGCGCTCCAATGACACTGTTCAACGGGAAAACGCCATTGTAGTAAGCTCAAAAAGTTGGACTTTGATACCCTGTTATGGATTGTCCAGATTGACTGCCACTCTCTGACTCGAAAGATGACTTCTAACTCACCGCACGTCCAATGATCCCATGTCGTCCATACATATGTTACGAGTAAACTTATGCTTTTGCACATAAACTGTTCAATCTTGGAGGCATGTCGATGCCACTGGTCACCATACGCCCCCCTCGTTAACCTAGCAGTGAGATCCATATACATATTTAATCTGATGTGTGCACTCTGGTCATTGTAGCTCTAATCCATTGGGTGTCGATTGGTCTAGTACAAAGTAGTAACGAAAGTAATATAATTTTACTGCGGGATGTAACATAGCATAGTTAAGCGTGCGTACTCTTCAATTACAGCTCTAGCAAATCCTCAAATACGATCATCTCCCCAGTCTACCCCTCGAAGTTCTTCAAGTCAGCCCAATCCGGTAGATCAAAGAAGGTCGGAAGCATATCCCAAACACGTTGGCGACCAGACTCATGGATAGCACGCGCGTCCTCGCGACAGTTAGGACACGCCCTATCCGTCATTTCTGGGAATAGGCTGATGAAGCTCGACCACTTCTCCAGAGTTCTGGAGACGTCTGGAAGTGGAATCCAGATCTCTTTCGTCAGTTGATTGCCAATCTCGGTGCACACTTGTGGAAGAGAGCAGTCGACCTGCTCTCCAGTACCCATGAGCTCCACCCAGGCGAAGGTGTATTGAGACTGGGATTGGAGGATTCGTTCGCGGCCGATAATGCAGGTACGCTGAACATCGGATGGCAATCGTGCGATGGATCCGTCGCTCCTCTTGATTCCACTTAAAAGGTCATTCTTTCATGCCCTCTTAAGCATCTAGACATAAAGATAAGCACAATGTAGCTCACCAGATCTTGAACACAAAGGTAATATGCGGCTGGTAAAATGGCTTGTATGTTGTTCTCCAATGCCAAGTTGACTATATCGAACAGAAGGCCCTCTTCTTGAACGAGATGCGTGTAATGCGGGGGGAGCTTCTCCCATTCCGCGAGTTTCGACGGAAATTCTGATATGAGGCGATTGAGTCCCCCGTTGAGTAAATGGGGAATATCGTATTTCCGGCCCATTCGAATCATCGCTGCCGCAACCTTGAAAGGCATAGCTTCAGTGCTGCTGTACGATCTTAAAACCAATAAAAAGAGCTCGCAGTTAGGACCAATACGGGACAAAGGGCCCAAGCATCGCACCTGTCGTATAGAGAGACCAACATGTGCTTTACGTCTTCCGCTGAATCGGGCAAAAGCACAATCGGGCAGTCTTCAAGGCTTGGCTCTCCTTTGGGCTGTGGCACCATGAAAAGGTCCCTGAATATTCCACTATTTCTTGCCAATATCGTCCTATGCACCCGAAACTGCACATTCTCCGCCTGAAGAACCACGCTGCCATCGTCTAACCACATTTCAGGGGACCGCACTGGTGGCGTAGCGTTGACAGCTTCTGTCATTTGCAAATTGTCTTCGAGCTCTTCTTCGGTCCTGCGTCGCTTGAGAGGTGGTCCGTTGGTCGATGTCGGCATTCTGTACAAGGCGGGCTGAAATATAGTCTGTAAATGGCGAAGAAAGAGGTGGTGGTGGTAAGCGGAAGAAAAATGTCAGTGGAAAGCTTTGTGTTACCTTTATGAGGGTCAGGCGAGCGCATTGATGTCATGTTCAACACGTGGGATGATCGATAACATAAAGACGAGCATCGCGCAATCATATACATACGTCGAATCGACAAGGAATGGAGGTGCAACTCTGCGAGCAAAGGAGAGGTGACAGGATGGTATCCGAACGAAGCGCATCACCTTGAAGGTCACGGTGCCGCAGAAACATACGATCATTCCGGGAAACTTCGGTCTACATTCAATTATGCAGTACGGCGGAGCTGTGGAATGCGATTTGAACGCCCAACACAGACGGGAACTTCGTGGGTGTCACCGTTGCCGCTGCAACCGCAATATAACGGCTTGAAACACGGGAGGTTTACTGCCCAGTTCGGCTTGATATACTTATACAATTAGATTCTAGGCGTCACGGCGTGATAAGAAACATGAGGTGAATTCTGGACTTGTGGTCTATATCACAAAAAGAGGACAATTTTGACCAGATAATTGTTTGTGGCAAGTCTTGATGATCATAGGACATTCCTACTGGTCAGAGTTCTTCCCTTGGTAGTAGTAGTGAATTCAGTTCGATGGAACAAAATTCGATTTAGATATCAGTGACATTTAGACTCGGGCCTGGCGGGAGAGGTATGTACTGAATATTGGATATGTAACCGGGGCATATGTGGAGTCCTTTCCAAACCGAGTCCGCGCAATTCGCAAGGCTTCCAGAGTGGACCCCGAGATGACCGCTCCTGCGAGGGCCAGCGCTTAAGCCTACGCAGCAGGTGGATCAGGTGCCACGACCATGAACGTTCCAGCGATAGGATCGCCCAGCCCCACCGCACTCGCAAATGAGCTAATATTGAATAATCGAACCGTCGTTTCCGGTGTAACAAGCTTTTGTTCGTTGAATCCCTCTGGTTGTCTATAAATGAGGAAGATGTATCTATGCGCACAGCCAAAGAGATGATTAGTCAAAAGGGTAACATTTGTGCAAGTTAGTGGGAATCGGCGATACCTGTGTGCATCGCTATAGCTCGGCGGGTTCGGCTGCAGCCATTCCGTTATCGCGGATGTCTTATTTTTAAGACCTCCTCTACTGGATCCAAAGTTACTGAGATAAAAGTTGCCTGCTAGACCATGTCGAATTTGAGCAACCGTCGGGTCTTGAGGTGTGGGTGCGTCTGGGTCTACAGATGCGATGACGAATGGGCCTCTATCGATGAGCTTGTTGGTAAGGAGGCGGTAGGTCGGGGGTCCAGCAGTAACTAGTAATAGTAGAAGTTGTTATCATTTATTGGCGGAAGCTGGACCCTTGACAGAGGATCGCTGGGCAATGGTAATTATGAGGAGCATACGTACCATTTCGTGGTAGTTGGACGCCAGCCTTCAGGGTAATGGCTCTCCCCGCTGCTTGTGGGAAGGAAACCTCGAGGAGCGAGGATGGCTGAAATTTGATCGCGAGGTCTTCAGGTATCTGAGGATCTCTAGGCATAAGTCTTGTCAAAAGAGTAATACCAGTGCACTCACTCCCGCCTTCTCAAAGGCTGCCACGACGTCTTTGACACTACGATCCTGTGCTGCAATGAGCGAAGGGGCGAGTGCCAGTATAGAACCCAAAAGTGCAAAAGGGGCCTTCATTTCCAAGAGGTTTAACGACCAAGTACTTAGCCGAGAGCGAGTTGAAGCGGTCCAGTGGGATGCGGTGGACTAAATACGGGAAGGGGTGTCAGACACACGCGAGGCCCTATATCATGTTGCAAAGAACCAGACTGGTGGTTGACAGTAAAATAAATCCTTGCAATCGCCATTCAATGCAAAATTCCAGACATTGTCCCAAGCCAAATCCACTACCACTAAGACTATTGGGTCCCGCGGCAGAATACCGCTACAACTGGCTTCTTGGATTAACCTGTGACGACCGCCAACTGTGGTGTCGTGGACAGGCCGCTCCCAGCGCGGTGTGATTGCGTGTTAGAAAATAAGCAGCTCAGCAACAATGTAACATTAAAAATACACCAGTTGGGCAATCCCGACGAGCATATGCGTCATAAATACACCTCACATTGGTTTAATTTCGCGACGACTGTGACCATGAGGCTAAACGATAATTCGAATTCTTGCGAAGAACTTTCATGTGCGATAATACTCCGAAGGGAAGTACATCTTCTCGTAAGGATCAGTCGAGTGATGGTGTACAAGCGAGGTATGAGTTCAAAGCGGAACAAGGAGGCATCGAAAGAAAAGTGGCGTGGCAGTCGGCTGTGGGACGCCACCATTGCCATTGACCGGGAGTAGCTAAGGGTCGAGTCTGTCACGTTTGCGGGCGCCTATAAGCGATAGAGGCTCCGGATTGCCATAGGCTCTTCAACGGAGTTGTATACAGCACAATAATATAATTTGCGCGACTTGATAATATATTAATAGCGCTATGTTTAATTCGGGGTGACGGGCTGATCATCCGGTCGGTCCATCACAGATATCTAGGCGGAGCGTGAACTCTTCTGCCAGAGCCCAGCACCCTCATCCTGAGAACGTGATCTTACCCAGTCTCGCAGTACCAGTCAACTTCCTAGAGTATTACGAACCGGTGCGTCACTCATCTCTCTGTTCTATGAAGGTCTCAGAATGGGTATTCCCAGTGGACATTTCGCCACAGTGCACAATGACTCGCTGGAACGATTCCCCACGGCAAGGTCCCCCTGTGTAACGGCACCCATTCGGCCACCTCGACTTCGACGCGATGTGCCACAGGAAGATCCATTACAAGCTGTATACGAAGTCTCAACCTCATGTACATGTCTTTAGAGGCTAGCTGACAGTATTACGCTTAGAGGAGATAACTCGGAGCCAGATTGTCGCTAGGTTTGACAGTCATGCACATAGCTACAGCTACAGGAACGCTTTGATCCCCAGGGCCAACTGTCGGTCACAATGTGAGTGGTAAGCGCACATCGTGTTGCGGAAACTTCTTCGAATCACTTGTCTTGACATTCGTTCAATCAAATTAACCTCACCACGCGGATGCAGGCAATATCACCACTGTCACTAGCGACAGACAGAAGAACAGCACACATGTTACTGTGACATGTATCGCAAGTCAACTTCGAAGCGTGCCCTTCGTTCATTTTCCTATCTAAGGAACGAACGGTAAGCATGCGACATGGATCGAAAGTCGACACGCGCCACTATCTCCTGCGACAAGAGCATATAAAGCACCTGGCCATTGTCGCGTTTTCAACAGATGGTTATTCCGTGTTCTCGTCACTGAAACGCTTCAGGAATGGAGCAAATAATCTTTTCGATTTTCCTTGCGCTCACCCTCTTCGCCGTTTCCCAGGCGGCTATTAACGATGCTTGCAGTGCCAGTGGTACACCAGGCATATGCGTCACCACAGCAGATTGATCTTCGGCTGGGGGAATCAATCATGTGGGATTTTGTCCCAATGACCCAGCCAATGTTCGGTGCTGCACCAAGAAATGTAGCACCAATGGCACTTGTCGGTTCACCAGCAGCTGTGCTAGTGGCAATACTCTGACAGGCATGAGTCCTATTTCTGCATTCAGTGATAACATTGTTGATCATTCCCATTGCCATAGGTTTATGTCCTGGCCCTTCCACCTTCAGGTGCTGTCTACCCGCTTCAAGCGCCTGCACTCCTAAGGTGAACACTGGGACTCTGAACCACATCAAGGCTTCCGAAGGCTTCGTCCCTCGCCCTGCCCCTGACCCAATTGGGCTCCCCACCGTCGGATACGGCCACCTCTGCAAGACCAAAGGCTGCTCTGAGGTTCCATATGCCTTCCCGCTGACCACCACAACCGCCCACTCCCTTCTCCTTACCGATGTCAAGATATTCGAGGCGTGCATTGCTCGAGACATCAATGATTCGGTTCGCTTGAACGCCAATCAGTTCGGTGCTTTGGTATCCTGGGCCTTCAATGTGGGCTGTGGCAACACAGGATCGTCGACTCTGATCAGGCGGTTGAATTCTGGCGAGAACCCTAATACCGTCGCGTCAGCAGAGCTCCCCAAATGGAACAAGGCTGGTGGAAATGTGCTCCCAGGGTTGGTCAACCGACGGGCAAAGGAGGTTGCCTTGTTCAAGACGGCTTCTAGCGTCATTGCTCACCCTTGCTAGCTCTTAATCCTACTTCTACGTTATCTTATTCCTTTCTTTACATGCCGCATCTTCGACAGAAACAGATTGAAGTTATGTCACACTACTATTAGTACGTGATATTTGAGTGACGTCACACCAATTAAGCCCCTTCCTTCTGGATCAGATTCACTGCCATATGATATCCAGCTTTAGATTTACTGGTCTTCCACAACGTACCTTCGGCATCTGAGTATACCATGGATCCTCATCCTGCCATAGCGGATGCAGTCCTCCACAGATCCGTAGTGTCAGGGACCCTCTCACCTCCACCAACGCCAGCATTGACGTCACCGCCCCCTTCTCTTTCCCGGCGGAAACCACGATTTAAACCACACCATACGCCTCCGCACTCACCATTGCATACATCTCAAGGCGTCTCCGCTAAAAATAACGTCAGAGAAGCTCGACCTTTCCTATAACAAGGTGCTCATTCCAAGTTTTTAGTTTAGATCACCTAACGACTCCTTTACTCGTCGGATGGTCAAGCGTCGACGCTCAAGACCTCCCGCCTCAAGTAAAGCATCCGCTAGCAACAAAAATGGGAGTAGATTCAGAAAGTCTAAATCAATTGGAGAGGAGCTATCAAAGTCTCCCTTCAATCCCCTTCTTGTCCTTGAGAACAAGGGAAGTGTCGCGAGGGACCATTTGGCATCCGAACGCACATTCCTGGCTTATGTTCGGACGAGCGTAGGCCTTGTGTCTATGGGAGTAGGTAAGTAAGTGCTCAAGTTACTAAAGGCGACGTACTGACCAACTGTATCCATTTAGCCCTCGTTCAGTTATTCACTATCGCCGACCTCACAAGTCGCAGCACAGGGAATCCAATTCACCCAGCCACACGCAACATTCAGCGGTTTGCAAGGCCGCTAGGAGCCCTGACGGTTATGTTTTCTCTCGTTATGCTGTTCCAAGGTAAGTCGCATTGTTTACATACCTACCTTCCTTTTACTTTAGTGATGGTATAACGCACAGGAGGAGGAAGGTACTTTTGGATACAGTCCAGCCTTCGAACAGGTCTTTTTCCGACGGCAAGAATCACCATCGCATTTACGATATTCATTTTCTCCGCCGTTATTGCAACCATATTCGGCGCTGTTCTATCTGGCCGAGCTTCATGAGCTTTCACTCAAACCAATAGTTGGGCCGAGTAACTAAAATTATGTTCGAGAAATCATTTTGAAACGTGCGAGGACTAACGTGGAATATAGCGAAGTAAGTACGGAAACATTCTATATAAAACATGGCCGGTTGGTCTGATGAGGGAAGGTAATGTGGTGGATAGAATGGTATGAAGGAGTCATAGAAACGTAAGTGCGGTAAAAGGTGATCCGTGACCAGAAAATGGAGTGAATAGTACATAAAAAGGGTTCGGTTAATCTACCAACGCATTGTTCAAGTGAGATCGATGAAAGCCACCACGTTACGTGGAGGCTGCTGCGCCTTTCTCGCCCAAGCCCTCGCAAGAGGCGGAAGATCGACATGTTTTGTTGGTCTCGGTGCCGACTTTGAAGAACGAGGGGGCACAACAACAGTTGTTTTCTTAGACGTTGCAAGTCGCTCCCCATCGGCCTCGTCAGAATCACTCGAAATCTCGATGACTGGCAGAGACTTCAGGTCAACGACAGCCTTCCCGTACCCCTTCTTTGTCTTCGAAATCAAAGTCCTCGGTGACACACCCTTTCCAGTACCACCCGCGAGCGGCGAAGGTGAGCTAGAACGACCTTGACTGCTGCTGCCTGATGCGGTGCGCATACCCAGGCCGGAATTCCACTGTGAACGATTACTCGGGGAGCCGTGGATTTGAGATTTTCGGAGAGATTTATCGATATGTGACTCGCTGCTGGAATTTGAGGACAAAGATGTTCGCCGTGAGTGGGTTCTCGAGGAAGTGGAAGCAGGCTCGCGCGTGTCACGGACAGGTGAAGAGAGCAAGTCATCCGTTATTGGGTGCTGAGTGTTGCTTGATTGTCCGAGTTTTTCGAAAGCGAGGGGAAATGGTGCAAGCGTCCTGGTAGGGGATTGAGATGTTGGGTGAGAGGGGGCGAGCGAGGCAGGACTGGTCTGTTTGGGCTTGCCAAGAGCGGTCGAGCCCAAAGTCTTTGAGACTGGGAAGAACGATTTGACAGTATTGTTCCTCCCATCTAACCCGCCCAGAGAGGAAACCGATGGGCCCGTCTTCTTCTTTGTCAAGTCCTTGATCCCGTCCCTTCGGCGGGGCGATGGTGTTGCAACAACCTCCTCGGGAGTCGGGGCGGAGGGTTTAGGCTTCGAAGGGGTTGTGAGGACACTAATGGCAGAGAAGAGGTTGGTATTTGGTTTGCTGGAGGAGGCTGTCGCATTTTGCGAAATGCCTGGGATAGCGAAAATGGCGTAATCATCATCGTCACTTGAAATGTCCCCCATAATGGATCTGACAGCTTCTGCGGTCTTCTTAACTCGAGGTTTGGGTTTGGGTTTGGGTTTGGGTTTGGGCTGAGCCACCACTGGCACAAGTTCGTCTTCATCTTCCTCGGCAGATACTTCCTTGGCGACAGTCTTCTTCGGAGCACGTTTTGGCTTTGGCGGTGCCTCGCCGTCGTCCACTGTCTTCTTCTTCCTGCTCTGGCCTTTGTTCGCCTTCTTCAGTCGTTTATTCTCAGCCTCCTCTTCAAACTCCTTGACGAGGCTGGGCTCAACCAGTTTAACCATGCATGCCGGCATCCAAAGTCGGATATGGGAGTGAGGGTCGACCGGTGCTTTCTTTCCCCCTTTCTTGCCACCCTCCTCGTCGTCATCTTCTTCAGATGCCCACTCGTCGGGACCCTCTGGCTGCCGGATACCCTTGACGCCGGATTCGGCGAGGCGGACTAGTTGACTGGGGTCGATTTCGAGGCGGTATTCAGGGAGCTCGTCGGTAGACACATGTGTTCTAGCAGAGTGAATCTTCAGGATGAGTCTTTGCTCATTGTCGCCTTCGTCGCCCGAATCTCGATTTATATCTAGCGTAGAGAAATATTTGGTGATCATCTTGGAGGGGGTACCGCAAGTGTCTTCCGAAGCTATCCTACGGCGACTCGGCGTTGAGGGAGGAAGCTGTCGCTGTTTGGCTTCGTCGAGATCGAGGACCGCCCTTCGTAGGATACGAAGAACGGCGGAGTGCCATATCACGGTCCTGAATCGTTTAATGATAGCTTCCTTGTAGCCCCACTCGAAGTAAAATTCGCAGGTTTCGGCAAGCTTGGCGATATCTGGCTCTTTATTCCAGCGGATGTCGTTCGGGGAGTAAGGGCGACCCATGGATTCAGATGTGATAGGGTTGACGTAGGACAAGAGGATATCCACGTTGGGGAATGCACTTGTCATAGATCTGGCAAGTGAAGGCATTTTCCTCCCTATTATGCCCCGCGAGTTGGTCATGATTTCATGTTTTACTTCGTGTCGCCAGTTATCCAAGAAGTTGTCGAGCTGTTCGCGGCGAAGCGTTGTTGCTGCTTTGTAAAGGGTTTCACCAAAGCCGCAACGCGCAAGCGCTACTGCCGTCTTGATACCACAACGCTCAAGGCCTTCTTGTTGGTAGTCACCGCCGCTCAACAAGCCGATAAGGATGAGACCCCCGCGGTCAAGGCCAATCTGTGGATTCGAGGTGATGTCGGAGAGCTCAAAGACCCAGGAGTGATTCTTGTCGTCTTTTCCGATAGCGTTGAGAATAGGGTTCGAACGATTTCCAGACAGATTGTTACTGGAACTGTTGCGACGAAGGGTTACATCGCTTGTCGAGTGGTCGAGTCAGAATTGCTTACTTGCGAATAACTGTAGTGGCACCAAACAGGAAGTTGTCCACGTCGTCGGAGAGGATGCCGTCGATGGCCCCAATTCTATTCAGGTAAGCCAACTCTGCCTCAGCTTCCCCTGGAGCCTGAAACCCGGATCGATTTAGGGGTACTTATGCGAATGAAATGGTTTACTCACAGTTCTCCACTCGAATCCAAATGCTTCAACAATCTGTTTCATACCCGGAATCAGCTTGCTCGCAGTCTTATTGACCTTCTTCCCTCGCTTGAAATCTGGCCTCTTGGGTCCATCGAAAACGAAGAGCGGTAAAAAGGGTGATTTCATGAGGGTTGCACATCGAAAGAAGAGGGTTCTGAGAACTGGATTCTCTCCCTCCTTCCCGTATTCCGCATGAAAGAACCAGATACTAGCATCAATACCCAGCCTAAAGCCCCTGACCCCCTCTGGGTTTTTTTCGAAGCCGTCGACGACTGACAGCTCAGTCAGAGACCTTGGCTTAGCAGCCGGTCGAAGAACCTATCAGAGCGCGTTAGAAAGCTAATTTTTGAGAAGGTAAAGACTGGTGCTTACATCCCACAGTCCTGCAACACCCATTTGTGCCACCCAGGTCACAATTAAGAGGAGGGTAAATGACAATTGGAATTAGCAACCGCGTCCGGCGACGGACGTTGAACATTCGCGGTCATATGACTTTGGCGTGACTTTCCAGATAAGTGGTTGGCTTACCTTTATTTATTTACTTTTTGCATAAATATTCAATGGTTAAGTACCATCTCGTGTTCTTCTCCTGCTGTTACTGTTACTTGCGAGAAACCCAACACCTGGCCTCGAAGGTATTGTGAGTCAGAATGCAATACAATTACCTAAGAAGCCCAGAAATTTGATATTCATCTGCAACCACAGCTACGTACTCCTGTTTTTGAGCATTTTCGGGCTTCTTTGGCAGGGAATGCAACGCCTAGAGGGAATATGGACAGTTTAGTACCTTGAGGCCCGAGAGAGATTACAAACACGGCACGGTTGGGCTTCACCCTGAAAGTATCTTACTTATGCGCTAACTCCATATGCCCCACAGTAATGGTATCAAAGAGAAGTTGGAACTCAATCCTCCATTTCCGATTTCCACCGCACGGGATGCATGCCTATGCATGCCGCACTGAAAACGACCAGGACTTCTGCAACCGGATCTCGAAAACCTTTGTTATAAATGGCTTGCACATGAGGTCTATCCACAGCTACGGCCGCCGGGGTCTGTCGGACTGGTTACCCGATTTTTCAATGTCGTCACTTGGCTCTGGGCACCCCAGGGACTTTGCAGAGTCATCGGAGCAATAGCCGTTTTAACGAATGTTAGGCAACACATGCCCTACCCAAGGTTACCCACCCTGAACCTGTTTAGGATCGCGAATCACAACGACCTTCTGACTCACTGACCTTCAGTGGCGACCGCCTACCAAGTCCAACGATTGATATGTCAAGCTCAGAGCTGACGCGACCAAACGCGGAAGCGAGCGCCAGTCAGGCGAACGATGTGGATGTGCGCCAAGAAAGTCTCAGTGTTACACCAACTATGGTGGACATCGAGCACACACCCGTGGAGAATGACCCTCGACAATGGTCGCCATTGCGAAAGGTACGAAACCGACTTTGGGTTTTATACAGTTTACTAACGCGTCGTCAGAACATAACTCTCACTATCGTCTCGGCGGGGGCGATGATTGCGGGACTTGCAGCGAGTATACAGAATCGTACGTTAATTCGCACTCATTCATCGCCACCTCATTGACTTTTATTACCTAGCTGCTGTTCGCGAGATGGAAATCGACCTACCCGCAACGAGTTCCCAGTTCAGCTTGAGCATATCGTTGTTCATCCTTACCCAAGGCTCTGTGCCTCTGGTCTGGGCTTCCATCGGTGAAATCAAAGGCAGGAAAGTGAGTAGGGTCAAAGCGTCTGGCTGGCTACTGGCCACACTAACCCTTTTGGTCAATAGATAGTGTACCTGACATCTATTGCAATCTTTGCAGCAAGCTCCGTGGCTGTCGCTGTAAGCAATAGCATCGAACTGTGCGTTCTCCACCTATTTTCCCGAGAAAACCCGCATTACTAACCCCATTGGATGCTATAGAGTTATCGCATTTCGTGTCCTTCAGGCGGCAGGGTACGTTCTCCGAGCCTTATAGACCATACGGAATTGCTCACGAGCCATATGTAGGTCGAGCGCCGTCATTACGGTCGGAACGACCACATTGGCAGATATTTTCGACCCTAAAGAACGAGGAAGCAAGGTGGGTAGATTGCCCAGCACACTAAAGCGTTGCTTAGGGAAACGCATGCGCAGGTGGGAATATACTACATGGCGCCTCTTCTCGGCCCAGCAATAGGGCCTATCTTTGGCGGCGCCTTGACCACAGGCTTCAACTGGCGGGCCATTTTCTGGTTCCTAACAGTACTGTCCGGGGCGATCCTCCTCTGTTTCCTCCTCTTCTTCAAAGACACATTCCGTCGAGAGCGAAGTGCCGTATACCAGAAGGCGATGAAAAGGCGAATGACTATTGTAGATGGATCCCATGAAGTCGCAAAGAAGGAAGCGGCAAATACAGAACCGATGACGCGGGATCCAAAGGGCGACTCTAAGACAAATGATTCATCTGAAATAACTTTCAACCCAAAGACCGCAAAACAGAGGGATGTCGAGAAAGGGTCGCTGCCTGCGTCCGTGAGCTCAACTGTTAAGCTCACGCTCGCAGACGTCGACCCCTTCCGACCAATAGGCTTGGTTCTTCGTCGAATAAACAACTTATTGACTTTGGCTGCTTCAGGTTAGCGTTCTCTACAGATATACGACTGCCTTCTTTTAATCATGACCTCTCTCAGGCTTAATCTTTGCGTTCTGCTTTCTGGTTCCCTACACCTCCGCCCGAACGCTCAGTACGCACTACGGCTATGAAGCCTTGAAGATTGGATTGGTCACGCTTTCCTTTGGTTTTGGTACGCGCACTGGCTACTACTACACTGGGCGTTTGCTGTTCTGACTCAGTATCGATGGTTGTAGGAGGGGCTGCAGGAAGCCTTCTGGGTGGACGTTGGTCAGACTACCAGCTCGCACGGCTAACCAAAAAGAACGCAGGGATATCGCAACCAGAGGTTTGATACCCATTCGGCTACGTCTGCCTCTCAGTCTCATGCTGGATTCAATGACAGATGCGCTTAAGGAGCACCATATTTGGCATCATCGCCGTACCCCCAGTCACATTGGGATTCGGCTGGATCTGCCAGAAGCACCTCCACGTCTCAGTTGTCTGTGTATTCCTTTTCGCATGTGGATTCTTGGCCATGTGAGTAATTTCATTCGCGTGTGTCGGCCTGCCCATAACCATAGCACGTGTACGCGCTGATATTGTAGATGGATCTACGCGAGCACTCTCGCTTATATTGTTGATGCCAACAATGGCAGGTCCTCCAGTGCTGTGGCCACAAACAGCCTCTTCCGAGGTGTGTCGGCCTTCATCGCAGTTGAAGTTGCCGTTCCTATGCAGGTACGTGTTGATATCAAATGTATCACCCAGGTGTTTTGAGCCTCAACCTCACGTTTGTTAATCTACAATCGGGAATAGGACAATTTGGGTGACGGTGCGTTCAATTCCGCTAGCGCCTATGATGGCGGAGCTTACTGAAATGCTACCAATTTTGGTCAGGTTGGATGTACACCATATGGGCAGCCATTATGGTTGTCGCCGGTGCACTGCTGCTCCTTGTGCTCAAGAATGGAGGACGCTGGAGAGAACATGCAGACAGCAAGTCGTAATTGCAATACGACCATAGCCTCGGCTACCCAGACATAGACATGCTCCTCACTTCACTTCACCGTGAGATGAAGTGATGCGCGCTTAGAACTTAGAACGTTTTGTACCACATGCTCGATGCCATGACAGCTCTACTTAGTCCTTATACCTTTGTTGATTGATACGCTAAGAGTCACTATAATGTGGCTCGGTAAATACATGAGACTTCGAGTGACATACTCGCCGTTTGATTCAGGGAACTCATATCATTGGGTCTTGGTTGATGATACAGTACTTGGAGTGCCGGGAGGTGCGGGTGGACTAAAGTGGCACGGCGATAACAAGACTGAAACATCAATTCGCTAATGAAACTGAATTTTCCGGTACGCATCGGCTAGAAAACAGGCTAAGACTGCGGGGCGATCAATCAGTTATTTGATCATCGGCATTGAAATCGTGCTACTTACCCCAGAGAAGAATTCCAAACTGCGCCAGTCAGCACAGTCGCAGTGCGCGAAATATGTATAAAAGCCTGGGATTGAAGGAAGGGACAACACAACACGACACATCCACTCTATCACACCGAGAACCACAGCCAGTTAGCAAGTGCGGCTTTAAGATCTTATCACTCAGATGCATTATCTTCCCTCTCTCGCCTTCCTTGCCGTTATCCTCTCCGCTGTACAATTGGGAATTGCGGCCCCGCAGCCAGTCGACTTGAATAAGAGGAACCCGGATCCCCAGGGCAGGCCTCCGTCCTGGAGGCAAGCGCAAAGTCCTTAATAGCTGTAAGCTGTGACTTAAAGTTTTGGTTGGAAAGATGGCTAACGAATCGATAGAAGGAGCGACGAGTCGCATCGGTGATTACTATATTCCTTTCCATGTAGCTTAGTTACTCACCTGCACTCTGAAGTGACCGCGTGGGGAGCCTGCTTATAGCCCCTAAGTGCATAGCTACCCTTGTATACTTTTCGTCGGCTATCACAGAGACGTGTGAGGTCGAGAATATGGAATATCCGATGTTGCCCTTTGACTATTGATTTCAAGTTCATGTTTAATGAGGCATCTAGTTCTGAAAGCTAGGCAAGAGCAGGTCTTTGACCATTCTGTAAATGTAGCATCTCCACATATTTGTAGGCCGAGACTAAACGGCAGAGCCGCGCTTCTCGGGATGTTCCAGTCTGGGCGCTAACATCACTGACGTGGGTCTCCCATGGAGAAGCGCCTGAACAATATAACGATGGCAGCAGACAGACGTGTGGAGACGTGATACTCCTACAATATTCTTCCCAAAAGGCTAGGAACCATCTCCGAAGATCTAACTCGGGAGTTTGACTGTTGCCAGTGTGTCTCAGTACATTTGCTCAAAAGTCCTCAATATTAACGATACATTCTGGCATGCGCTCGGGCATGGTCTGTACTCAGGGCGTTTAACCAATGATGTCATCCGATAGCGACCGGATTGATCTGTCACCTCTCCGCACAGTCAAATGTCGGTTCAACACAGCCATATGTAACCTTCTTGCAGCATGCTGGCACGTCGATCACAGCTCGCTCGCATACTACAACGACCTCTTCTGCGCTATGAGCATGGAGCAAAATCAGCTTCCAGCGTTCGACTCGGACCACCGAGTCAATCTGGTCTCTACTATGGACAGCAAGATCATCAGTGTGTCCGTGTACTCAGGACGCGCTGAAATCGTTCGTCTGTTCAAGTTTGAGGTCAAGACCGGGCATAACAAGGTCGTGGTCAGTGGGCTTCCGCTGGCGATCGACCAAGAATCGTTCAGGTGCGTCACACTGGATTGACTTTACTTGACCCACGTATGCCAATGTTGGCGGTGACTTGCAGGGTGGAAGGACGCGGGTCAGCAACAATACACGATGTCACCATCTCGCATGCAGAGCCACCGCCCAAACCCACGACATCTCCCAAGCTTCAGGACCTTGAAGACGAATTCCTCAAAGTGACAAAAGCTCTAGTTCGTGCAGACAAAGCTCTCAAATCCCTGGAAGTCTACATCAAGAGCTTAAGCTCGAGGTATACCGATGTTACGAAGCTACAAGAAATTGTCACGAGATACGACGAGGCCGCTGAGAAGCTGGACGACAAGATTACGGTGCTAGATGCCAAACAGAAGGGTCTTGATTGCGAGGTACAGGAGGAGAAGAAGGTGCTAAGTGGGCCGCAGCCAAACGAAAAGTTGAATCTCAAGGCGAGTATTGGAGTGTTTGCGGATCGGTCTGGGGAGGTTGAGGTTGCCTTGATATACGGTCAGTGACTTCTCTATCATGCATTCACGGGAGTTTTCTTCTTTTTCCCCCATCTTTTCCTCACAATTTGGGCCTATAGCTGTGTCGAACGCTTCTTGGGTGGCAACATACGACATTCGGGTGGACATGGCGGCCAAGGACAAGCCTGTGGACCTCATCTACAAAGGGGCTATCACTCAAAATACGGGGGAGGTATGTTTCCTGACTCGTGAGTCGTACTCTGGGCGAGCAATAATCTGATACGGATGTTGCGTAGGACTGGACAGATGTTCCGATATCTCTGGAGACTGCAGCCCCCACATTCGGGGTAAATATTCCAAGGCTATCCACATGGACACTCTCCGTGTATAATCCTGCCATTTTTGCTGGAAAAAATGAGTGGAGGAAAGAAAGGAAAGGCGGGAAAGAAGCGTTACCAAAATCGGTCGCGGTTGGGGGCATGCCAGGTGGGGGCCCTCCGCCTCTCCCAGGGTACTCCTTAGGCAGAATGATGAGACGGGATGACTCAGACGAGGAGGATGGGTCTGTGGATGATATTCGCCATCGCTCACTTCAGGTGTCCAGCAAAGGCAATGTCACCGCCACCTTCACCGTTCCTGGGCTCATGTCCATTCCAAGCGACAATGCTGCACACAGTGTCACCATTGTGCAATTAAAGCTGGATGCCACCATGGAATGGATCTCCGTGCCAAAACGGGAGGCAAAGGTTCACCTCAAGGTTAATTCCTAGTTAGCAGATTTCTAAATGATATGAATGACCTGATATTTGCAGGCTATCGTCAAGAACAAATCGGAGTACGCTCTCTTGGCAGGACAGGCCAGTGTCTATGTGGACGGAAGTTTTATTGCGCGAACGTCTTTACCGGCAGTTAGCCCAGAAGAAACATTTGACTGCCCTCTCGGGTAAGGTTTCTCCACATACGATGCGGCTTTCACTCAAACTCATTTACGGTGTAGCCTCGACCCTTCAATTCGTGTTACATACCCTCCAGTTACCAAGAAATCTACCCACAGCGGTTTCATGACGAAATCCCGTGTGCAGAACTTTACTCAACGTATAACCATCCATAACACCAAGTCATCCCAGATCGAGAGCATCAAAATCTTGGATCAAGTGCCCGTCTCCGAGGATTCGATCATTGGAGTGAAGCTCATCTCACCTGCCTTGACCGTGGCGGAGGCCAACAGCACTATAGCTGCTTCAACTCGGAAGAACGGGGCGACTCGGAATAATAAGAATGGCGTCACCGTCCCCGGGCCAATCAGGGTTGCACAAGGGATAACCGTGCAGTGGGATGGGGGGGAGGACGTGGTATCTGACGAGGACGTCAGGGATTTGGGTAAAGACGGAAAGCTGTATTGGGAATGCACCATCCCTGCGCAAGGTAGAATCAACCTTTCGTTGCAATGGGAGGTTTCTGCACCGTTCAGTACGAATGTAATCGGTCTTTAATCAACTGGGCGATGTATGCGTAGCTATGGTTGTGGCTTTACTCTACGGTTACGTTATAAGTCCAATTTCATTTCGCCTAGTATCTTGTTCCTCCTCCAATAACGAGGGCGCGTAAGTACAACCGGATAACGATAATCGGACAAAAATCACGCACGCATAAGGTCACCAGAAAATCTCGGGTTTCAACTTCTGGAACTTTATAGCATAGGAATACATTCAAGAAACCAGCACCATTTTAGCACCTCTCTGGCTGCACCCAACGGTCTCAAACGTTACCGCAAACTTTGACCTCCTGTGAGATTCGAACCCACGTCTTGGCGCCTCGGTCTCAGTTTGATTGACATTCTACCTTCTAAGCGTATATTCTTGGTGACCGTGGTTCGTTTAACAGCAGTGACTTCCACAATCACTTCCACTACTAGTTCACCGCAAGCAGTTGTCAGGAAGCGATGACCGGTCAATGACTAGTGACTGGACTGCCTCGCAACATAGCCTCTTGCTCAGAACCGCGATTCTCACATATATAAGTCTGGCCACACCATTTCCGATTACCCACCAACCACAATTCAATTCAGTCCCACGTTCAACAGTCATGCCTACCGAAAACCCGTCGATCCAACCCCCAGCTTTCGACGAGATCAGCGAGCTGAAGCTCGTTTCCGAGAAGAATAGCAAGATAATCAGCATCTCTGTGTACTCTGGCCGCGCAGAGGTAACACGTCTGTTCAAGTTTGGGGTCAAGACCGGTCAGAATCAGGTCGAGGTAGTGGGACTGCCATCAGCGATGGACCAACAGTCCTTCAGGTATGCTGTGATTCCCAGTCGTGTCGGTGTTGACTTTTCTTACGGTGCCTTTTTATAGAGTGGAAGGGCGCGGTTCAGCAACAATACACGACGTGACCATCGCGTACATCCCTCTCACCCCTAAATCAACAACCTCGGAGAAGTTGACAGAGCCCGAGTCGAGCCTCACGAAGACCACTAAGGCCTTGCTGCGAGCTGAAATGGCTTTGAAGGCCCTTGAAAGTTACCTTGGCAGTCTAAACTCACAACATACCGATGTGTCGAAACTCCAGACCATTGTCACCAACTACG
The DNA here is from genome assembly GCA_004369085.1 of Coprinopsis marcescibilis. Classification (NCBI taxonomy): domain Eukaryota; kingdom Fungi; phylum Basidiomycota; class Agaricomycetes; order Agaricales; family Psathyrellaceae; genus Coprinopsis; species Coprinopsis marcescibilis. The sequence continues at coordinate 113,240 of ML210229.1, forward strand.
ACGAAACGGCCGAGAAATTGGACGACAAGATAACGGAATTGCGGGCTAGGAAGATAAAGTTGGAAAGTGAGATAAAGGATGAGAAGAAGGCGTTGGACGGACCACGGCCAAACGAGAAATTGGCTCTCAAAGCCACGATTGGTGTCTTCGCCGACCACGAGGGCGACGTTGAGATTGCTCTGATATACGGTTAGTCCCACCCATACTCATGTGAGCTCCCAAGAGCAGGACAGACTGAGCATCGTCTCAGCTGTGTCAAACGCTACATGGACAGCTGCTTACGACATTCGCGTCGACATGGACACCAAAGACAAGCCCGTAGACCTCATCTACAAAGGAGCCATTACTCAGAATACCGGCGAGGTCAGTGCGCTGTTGTCTGTTCTTTCTTCTTCGTTGACAATGGGATTCAGGACTGGACAGACGTACCCATTGCGTTGGAGACAGCGGCACCAACCTTCGGTTTGGGAATACCCACTCTCTCACCTTGGACCTTGTCCGTCTACTCACAGCCCTTTGGAAAGCACAAGCCTTACAGTAACATGAGCAAGCATCGAGGTGGAGGGGGTGCTTTGATGCCCGCGGGGATGGGTGGCGCTCAAGAGGAGTATCCTCAACTTCAGGCCCAGGCATACTCAGTGAGCTTAGATATGGGATTTGGTTCTGGTGAGAGCGAGATGCAGCATCGCTCTCTTCAGGTCTCCAGCAAGGGCAACATAACCGCAACGTTCACCGTCCCTGGTCTAATGACGATCCCGAGTGACAACGTCGCTCACAACGTGACTATTGCTCAACTTGAGCTGGACGCTACCATGGAATGGGTGTCCGTCCCTAAGTTAGACGCCAAGGTTCACTTGAAGGTGAATCCCAATCTCACTCTTCCTAACGAGTGCTCATTCTGGCTATTAGGCTATTGTTAAGAACGCGTCCGAGTACACCCTTCTGAGTGGGCCTGGTAGTGTGTACGTCGATGGGAGCTTCATTGCTCGGACCGATGTACCCGCTGTCAGCCCTGAAGAGACCTTTGACTGTCCTCTCGGGTAAGCCATTCCCTTGTTCCACGAATCTTGAACGCTCATCAGTAATATTTAGTCTTGACCCCTCCGTTCGCGTCACTTACGCTCCTCTCTCCAAGAAAGCCACGCAAAGTGGGTTCATGACCAAAACACGCATCCAAAACTTTACCCAACGTATCAACATCCACAACACCAAGTCTAGCACCATCGGCAACATCAAGATTTTTGACCAAGTCCCCGTATCCGAGGACAGCGTTATCACCGCCAAGCTAATTTCACCCTCACTGCAGGTCCTCGACTCCAACGGTGACACGGCTGCAGGGCTGAGTGCGTTGTCGAGGCCAGGAGGCGGCGTGAAGAACAAGCTGGGCGTCCATGTACCAGCTCCCATCAGTATTTCTCAGGGCATAACAGTTCAGTGGGACGGTGCAGACGAGGCTGCCTCGGACTCTGATGCTTTGGAGTTGGGTAAGAACGGGAAGCTGGTGTGGAACTGTGCAATCCCGGCTCAAGGAAAGATTAATCTTTCGCTCCAATGGGAGGTTTCAGCCCCTCTTCGAACTGCTATCGTTGGTTTATGAGGTACTTCAGAGCACGCCAGCTCTTTAGTGTTACTGGTTTCTTTTGAGGTAGCCTACTGGTGTAACATGTGCGACGATTCAGCGACCAAGGGGAATTCTCAACTTCATCTTGGTTAGTGTGAGCATTGTAAGTTGTGACTATGGGAATTGCCACATGTGTACAGAATATCGGAAGATCATGGGATATGAAATATGTATAGATCTGCGAGGAGAAGCCTGGTTAGAAGAAGGTCAATGGTCCTTTTCATTTAACTCTTCCCATGGAGGAAGGTCAAACAAACCAGGCAAATTATCCCAAACATGCTTCTGGCCAGCTTTGAAGCATTCCTGGCCATGTGCAAGGCAGTTGGGGCATATTTTGTTGCCCTGCGGAGGTTTTGGAAACGAACCAAATGCCAGCGCGATGCTGGGTACAGGTTTGCAGACCAGCTCCAAAATGGCCCTATAGCTGTCACGGCACGGATCAGAGAGACTGGAAGGGTTGCATTTGCAATTGGCAGGTTTTCCGGCCCACAACCAGCCAAATAGATGGCTTGTGATATGGCCGTACAATCTGTCGCGACCAAGGATGAGGAGCCTTTGAGCTGACGGAGACAGGAGAGAAACTGTGCCGCCTTGGCTCACAGTCCCATCGAAAACAAAGGCCTATCATCAAATATTAGATCAGCACTGTAAAAATTGAAACTGTGGTACTTGCAGGAAAATCCTTCCGGAGAAGGGCCCCCAAAAAGGCCGCTGGAATGCACCTTCCCAATTCGAACGATGCATGTATTCAGGATGTCGCAGTAGGACATGGTATCGTCCAGATAGAAGCTCCCACTGAAGAATGTTGACGTCGGGCGAAACTTTTCGAATTTGGTGGGATAAGTAGCTTCCAGTTGTCGTTCTGCTTCCTTGTATAGGTGAGGGAAGGGATACTTGTGGCTGAGCGTGATGATCGATCTAATGAGAGAGAACGGGAACTTGATCGTCTGTTTGTAATGGCTATTAAGAAGTAAAAACACGTTAGATCCAACAAATAAACACGACCGACAAGAAAACTCACCGAAACCCATCGTATATGAGTCACAAAACAGCTTCCCAGGAATCTGCCATGTCATGTTCAAGCAACACCACTGGACAAGCCACGTCTTGTTCAACGGGCTGTGGCAAGGAGAACATGTCGCGAAGAACTTCTGAATGGGCCGCCAAAATGCTTTTATGAACGCGGAACTGGGTCTTCTCTGCTTGAAGGATGATATTGCCATCTTCGTACCAGACGGATTCACAGCGCTTGGTAGACGGTTCCACTGATACATCAGTGTCGTCTTCCCGTGGGCGTTTGGCGACTCTGTCCTCCGACATCACTGAGATACTAGAAGGGCGGATGACAACGATTCTATCGATCACTTTATTTTAACTTTATTTATATCTTTATTCTAAAATTGCGGCAAAATAAATAACAAGAAAATATTCACAAATCGGAAACAAATGTATTCCAACACTAATGATTGAAGTACCGCTCGCAAAAAAGGAAGACTCAGCGCCAATGGGTGGATACTACGAAGGGTCTGATATAAATGAGTAGTTATCGGGGCAAGGAAGAACTGGAAGAACGAAGTGACATTGAACGTAATGATCGATAGAGTCGAGGGATATTATACGCAAGAAAGAAGAACAGGGACGCGAATCAATGGGATAAAGCCAGTTACATGTACAATTTACTTGTTGAAGGACTAGCAGGGTCGAAGGCTACTACGGTGCTCGAGCTCGCACCGCCTTCTCTCACACAGTTAGCCTTGACCTTGGTACGTCTCTTGATCTGCTTCGTTTTTCGACGAGTAGCCTCGCCAGCTGTATCTGTAGTCGACTTCGGATTGGCCTTTCTCGCCTTGCGCCTCTCGACTTTAGCCTTCGTCGCAGCCATCTCGTCCGTGGCTTCTTGACGAGCCACCTCAGCCTCGTCGCCAGCTTCGAGATCCAATACCCGTAAGACTTCTTTGGCGCGAACCATGGAGCCGCAGCAAGGGCAAGGATAAAGTGTTACCCATCCTTGGGGCTTCAGATAGATTTGTCTTCGTTCAGGAGTGCCTTGAACCCCGTTCTTACGACCGAGCAAAGCTTCGAAGCCGTCTTTTGGGGTGGAAGAGGCTGAGCGGTAGCAAGCGTCGGTACATGGTTTGCCTGTGCGCTTGCACATACGGAGTGATTTGGGAGGGGGAGGTGGCGGAGATGTAGGAGATGTTGAACGCGGTAAGAGAGCTAGAGAGGAGTCCGCTCTGTAATGCGAAGAGGCCAACAAGAGCTGGGTGAGCTCGTCATCGTCACTGCCAGTCGATAATAAAACACTGCGCCAATAGCTGCGGCGAACACGGGCAACAAGTTTGGCCCCATCCGAGCCCATCTTCGAGCGAGGCGAAGGATGCTTCTCCAAGGCACGCTCAAATGCGGAGATGACTGCCGCATCTGAGGGAGATGTTGAAGGGGACGTAAGATCCGCAGAGCCGCTGCTGAAGGCGTCACATATGTTGGAGAATCCAGCGATACGGATATAAGCCGAAAGAACGTGGTCAATTCTTGGGATAGGTTCTGGACCTTGGTAAGACGACATTGTCATAGCATCAGCAATTGCTAGCTCGATGTTCGTGGGCATTCTGGCATGCAGGCTGTTAGTTGCTTGATCATATGGAGAGCTGTACGGGTCAAGAACACTCACTCGGAAAAGAGAGCTGGAGGAGTCGGAAAGGGAGGAGGAGAGAATTCGCCAGTAGAATATGGATTCGGAGTGAGTGGCAATATGTATGCGATGCTGTGGGAGACTATTTATACATCATCGCATAAAAGATTCTTTGTGATTATAACAACAGGGTCCGAAAACAAAGGACAAAGGACATGAGGCGCTCTAAGTTCGCCAAGGTGTCCGCATGCCAGTAATTGAGAGAAGTGAATCACCGGCAAGAGTTTCGCATTTCCTCCGGACGCTCTACGTATCATTTCAATGCTCCAAGTCATGACCAAAACGGTTGATGACAGGGATCGGAGGCAGTTTCTGTCGATGTCTGACACGCAGTTGGGGTGTGTATATGACCGTGCCAGCCAGGAGGAAGAGGATGACAAAGAGAATAAAGGACCCAAAACGAGCACTGAATAGTCCGCGATAAGCTTTTGCGAAAAAGATCGGCGAGCACGAGTTGAGCACGAGTTGCCATGAATTTGGCCGGCATTCGCCGTGATGGGCGCTTGCAAAGTTGTGGCGGCGCTCGGCAATTCTGCGCACAGACCAGACACAACTGACTCCGACCTTTGATTCAGAAGTTATGACATTGACAATGAATCAGAAAGGTTGTACGTTGAGTGTTCTCCACGTGTCAGCTTTCTTCAGAGCGCAAAGCCACTGACCTCCCTCCGTGAACCAACTAAGCGAATAAAGTGAGTGCCTTTGGATTTATCCCTACAGCGAAATGAATTCGTCACTCTCTGACCTTTCTCATCCAAATCAACTCAGAAGCCTAGAAATCCACATACTAGGTCTTGACAGTATGTCATGTCCCAAGTGCATCGAAGGGAGTGTTTTGCCAGGCGACCCAACTGGAAGCATCCAACCGGACTTCCAAGGTGCATATCTCGCATCAGCGCCCGCGAATTCTGAGTCGACCGGCGCCAAGAACTTCTCTATCGTCCTCCTTACCGACGGCTTTGGTCTACCCTTGAAGAACTGTAAAATCATTGCAGATAAGCTGGCCAGTAATCTTGAATGCGACGTCTGGGTCCCGGATTACTTTGCAGGCGAGTCTTTTCGCCTGTTCAAAGACTTGCAGTCGCTCGCTGCAAAAATCCGCTAATCATTGCATTTCCATCATATAGGTCGCCCTCCCGTGGACCTCAACAACCTTACTGCACCGCAGCGTGCTGATCAGAAGATGACGGCCCTGGACTGGCTTAGGATGATCATCAAAAGTATTCCCACAATCCCAGCTGTCTTTGCAAGTAGGCCCAGTGTCGTAGATCGGCGACTGGCTGTGGTGAGTTAAAATGATGCACGTACATATTTACTTTACCTACCCTAAACGCCTTCAAACAGTTCTTTCAGACTTTGAAGGAGAAGAAGAAGTACGAACAGATCGGAGCTGTAGGGTGTGTTAACTCTCTTCTGTTGCCCCTCTCTGAGCCCTGACATAAAATTAGATATTGCTACGGCGGTTCGACCGGGATTAGGCTTGCTTCGACTGACTTCATCAACGCGGCAGTAATCTGCCATCCAGGTTCTATGAAGTTTGACATCGACGAAATCAGAAGGATGAAAGTCCCTACAAGCTGGGCTTGTGCTGAAGGTGAACTTCATTAAAATAACTATAACATTCAACCAGCCCTTTTCTAACCCTCTTCTTTCGCTAGTTGATCTTTTCTTCCCCGATAGCCTGAGACTTCAATTTGAAGCCGAGTTCGAGTCCAGAAGAGGCACTGATCGCTTCGTAGACTACGAGTTCAAGGTGTATCCAGGTCAGTGGAGTTCTCATTTGTTGAATCTCCCTAATTCCATTGAATGATAAATATTAGCGACTGCACATGGCTTCGCCGCTCGCCCAAACACAGAGTACGCGGACATTATGGAAGCGCACGAAGCAGCCTTCCAGCAGACGGTAGCGTGGTTCAGGAAGGCCTTGTCAGCCTAACTGAGCGAGGACATGGTCAAGCAGGGGCATCGCAGAGATGGGGATTTATTCTGGTTTATTGCCCAAGATTCTCGTGGCTGATTAAAGCCACATATTTGACGGAATTCAGCTTCCTTTGTAAAACAGATGAATTATTCAATGGTTTCACCTGCCAGCTGAGGGCAACTGTCTCCGAGATTCGACCGGAATTCGCCGTGATGAGCGCTTGCAAAGTTGTGGCTCCGCTCGGCCACGCGCACAGACCAACTGACTCCGCTGACCATTGTTGACGTTGAAAGTTTGAATGATTCTGTCTTCCCTCGTCACCTTTCTACAGAGCGAAAGTCACTGAGCTCCCGCCGTGAAGCAGGCAGAAGTAAAAGTGAGCGGCTTTTCCTACCCAGCGAATTGACTTCGTAGCTATCTAGATTCCGACCCTGCTCAGCCAAAGCAGCCCAGAAGTTAAGAAGTCCATATACGCCGGTTTTAGACACCATGTCATGTCCCAAGTGCATAGAGGGTAGTGTTCTGCCAGGCGAACCAACTGGAAGCATCCAACCAGACTTCCAAGGCGCGTATCTCGCACCAGCGCCCGCGAATTCTGGGTCGAACGGCGCCAAGAACTTCTCCATCGTCTTCCTAACCGACGGCTTTGGTCTTCCTTTAAAGAACTGCAAGATCCTCGCAGATAAGTTGGCCAGCGATCTTGGATGCGACGTTTGGGTCCCAGATTACTTTGCAGGCGAGTGTTTTGCTTGCGGCAGTAGCTCACAACAACGCCTCGCTATCATTCATGTACTTTCTAACATTGATCATAGGCCGCCCCATTGTGGACCTCAATACCCTTGTGGCTCCGCAGCGCGCCGATCAAAAAATGACGATACTGGATTGGATTAAGATGATCATCTTAACCATTCCCAAAATCCCAGCTTTCGTTGCAAGTAGGCCGAGTGTCGTGGATCGGCGACTGGCCGTGGTAAGATGGCACGCACATACAGATTTTGCCTACTCTCAACGTCATCATACAGTTTTTTCAGACTTTGAAGGAGAAGAAGAGCTACGAACAGATCGGAGCTGTAGGGTGTGTTACTCAATTATCTTCTCTTGTTGTTATCGGAGCCCTGATGGAAAAGTAGATATTGCTATGGGGGTTCGACTGCGATTAGGCTTGCTTCGACGGACCTCATAAACACAGCGGTGATCTGCCATCCTGGCACTTTCACCCTCGAAGAAATCCGAAGGATAAAAGTCGCTACGAGCTGGGCTTGTGCTGAAGGTGAGTTTCCATAAAATCACTGTGAAACCTAACTAATCCTCATCCGTTTATAGTCGACATTTTCTTCCCAGATAGCCTGAGACTTCAGTCCGAGGCCGAGTTTGAGTCCAGAAGAGGCTCCGACCGCTTCGTAGACTACGAGTTCAAGGTGTATCCAGGTCAGTGGAGTTCTCATTTGTTGAATCTCCCTAATTTCCATTGAATGATAAATATTAGCGACTGCACATGGCTTCGCCGCTCGCCCAAACACAGAGTACGCGGACATCATGGAAGCGCACGAAGCGTCCTTCCAACAGACCGTTGCATGGTTTAAGAAGACCTTGTCAACCTAATCCAACACTCCACGAGATCCGTATTCTATATTGGATACGGAACGGAAGGTCCTTCTTTACCGGTGATGTCAAGCCTCAAGTTTCCATACTACTACGACACTTGACCTTGTGGAAAGTTCCGGAAGCCATCTCAGTGCCAAAGAGCTTGCGGGAGTAGCGTAGGTGGTATTTGAAGACCTTTCTTCTCCATGACAGCTGATCGCACCTTTTCGCTCCTTATTATGCGCTCAATTGTGAACTCGGGATCAGTTCCTCCTTTGGATGGCAGCTGAGAACCAACCTGAAGTAAGAGTAAAATGAATTGATTACCAGGCCCAGGGACGCACGGTTGGTGCCTATAGTATCCTTTCCATAACTCTCAGGATAACGACCGGCGCTCCAAATGGTGTGGCAGTGGATATCCACGCCGGGGTTATTTCTCCCGGAGTACCCCTCATGACCGAGGCTTCGCAGCGCTACGAGGCTTATGGGTATGTCCGCAGAAGACCTAGCATGCACACCGATTCCAGCACAAAACCGTGAGGTCCACGATGTCGCTTCGCCGACCCCAGGAGGACTGTGTGACTGTTAGCGCTAAGCGCGATGGCATCACGTTGTGTAAATCCACGGCAGGTGATGGGAAAGCATTTCGGCAAATTCGCAGAATATTCGGTATATCTGCCTGTAGCCGGTTGAGAGAGGGCTGGTGCTATGGCTCGAGACTCTGACGGAGTTGGTCACATTAAGCCAGCCGTAAGGCTTGGTGTAACGGGCTTGAATGGCCCCGCCGAGACAAGAGTCTCGCTGAAAAGGCTCACATAGATAGCGATACGCCAGATGAAATGGGAAAGGAGCTATAAGTTCGGGCAAGGCAGGCTACACAAAGAGTTTGGATACGTAAAGTAAAAATATCCAAGGAAATTCGGAAAAAGCTACAGTGGTAAGTGATGCAAGGGTATGGGTATGAATGAAGTGACAGATTGCGGGGTCATGTTGCAAAAATACATAAGGTACGAGAAATTGAAGTTGTGGTAAGAAGAATAGATTGAGTTGTACGTGAAAAGTTCCAGGATAATTTAAGGAAGGAGGCGAAGCGATAAGCAACCTAACCGATTCAAATTTCTCGCCAGAGGTGCTCTGTGTATACATCGGCATCGACGGCACAGAATCCTTGCGACACCCTTACGGCTGTCCTCTCAAACTCGTGAACGAACACCACCATTGTAATCAATGGACAGTATATCCTGAGTTCATTAGTGAGGGCGCGAAATGCAGCAGGTGTGGAGGGCACTGGATCCCAATCTGAGACTTCCAGCTCAATGCACCGCAGGAGAGGTAAGCGCATGAGTAAACCATAGAATTGAAGCCGCTAACAACTTCTGCATTAGTAAAGGTGAAACAGATGGAATTGATTCCGAACGAACCTCTTGGCCATGGATGGGAAGAACCAGTGTTCCAACGTATCTGAGGTCTGTATTAGTCGCTTTGGTCTCGACGACAGCTCGCAGGAGCTCCATAGAAAATGCCTCGCTGTATGACGAGTCGGCAATGTCTAATGACTGGAAAGGTTCTGTCGAACGAGAAATATTTCGGCAAAGTCTCGCAAGTTCTTCTCCCTTTGCCGCTGGCTCAGTCCGCGAGAAGCAAGTCTTGAGTCGAGTGATAGGTCGGTGGGGAACGATGGTGTCGGCTGCTTCAGAGAATGTGCATTCCAATATCGTTAATTTGGGCATCGCGGAGTCGTTGACTGTCGTGTATATCGTTCTTTCCGTCGCGGGATTCGTATCTGTGGCGTCGATGGGTGGCGTATTTGAAGTCTTGAAGTCTAAGATATAAAGGTCTTCCAATGCATCTTGAGAATTAATGAACTCGGCAAGGTCATTGTCCCAATCGAAATCGCAGTATAGTGTATGGAGTAGGAAGACTTGTCCCTTGGGATATATCCACGCGCACGCGGATGTCGGCCCATTCTGGGAGTGGATATCAAGGTGTTTAAGGCCACGCATGTTCTTCAACGCCTTCGAGATCCAGGACCAGTACCCTTCCGGCAGCTCCTCTACGTCACCTGGACCAATATCGTCTTCATCATCACTTTCGTCGTACTCCAATGGCGATAACGTAAACGACTCGACCAAGGAGGCCAACCGAGGCGAATTTGCCAACGTTACGCATAGGCTTCGTGTGTCATGGGTATCTTCCAGGTATATGGTCTTGTATAGTCTCTTTTCCGCGGCCCGTCTTAACGGCTTTGAAACCCTACAAAGTGCTGCAATATCGGAGCGCCTTCCGACGTATTCAACGATATTGCTGTATGCCTCCAGGGTTAGATCCATGCAGGCCTCCCATAACCTTACGGCATTCCAACTCAGCGCAAGAAGGGAGACCAGAGCAAAGGGTGACGCACCAAGCTCCCACCAGGAGAGGATATCTTGAGCGGTGAGTTAACCGCTGCGGAGTGCGATACGAGAGGGCGTAAGGAAGCTAGGTGGCCAGCTAGCTGAAGGTCGTAAATGACGCGATTTGCGCCCGGGGGAAAGATTCTGCGGACGTAGATCAGCGACATCATGGAAATTGAGAGGCGGGGAAACATATGTACCAGCAGGGTAGGGTCTAAAAGGATTGGCTTCTCGCTCCCGACAGGATATTTAAGACGATTCATCGTGGAAATGTCCTATGCGGTGGCAGTTCGGGGGCAAACACCCATCTCCGCGAGGATCACGACTCATCATGTCCTTCCCAAGCCATTGACGCCGTTGACAATTTTGGTTTTAC